>CAIGRP010108690.1:0-16395 GCA_903798385.1 Fraxinus cuspidata | reverse complement strand
GATTGAAGTTGGTGGATGGAACAATCAAAACACTTGGCCATGTTCGACATGTTCCAGACTTGAAAAAGAACATCATCTCATTGAGTACCATGGATTCAAGAGGGCACACATTCCCTGGAGCAGGTGAAGTCTTAAAGGTTAGGAAGGGTGTCCATGTTGTATAAGTGAGGAGACATTAGCATAGCTTTGGTATCATGATGGAAATATAGTTTGGTACAGTACCATTGGGAGTTGGCTCTGGGTCTGCATTGAAGAAAACTACTCTGTTTAGTTTGAGGGATATGGGTAATTCACTACAGTTTGCGGTTCCATCGTATTCAAC
This sequence comes from Fraxinus cuspidata, assembly GCA_903798385.1. Lineage (NCBI taxonomy): Eukaryota > Viridiplantae > Streptophyta > Magnoliopsida > Lamiales > Oleaceae > Fraxinus > Fraxinus cuspidata. Next base: position 16,073 of record CAIGRP010108690.1, on the reverse strand, counting down.
GGCTAGAGAGAGACTCATTAGAGATAGGTACGGGGATGCTGATTTGGATGTGCATGCTTTTAGAGTTGTTGAAGGTGACGAGCCTAGCCAGGGGTTAAAGCATTTATTGTTGATTCTGCTACTGGGTGCGCTTCGACCCTGTTTGGTAAACTTTAAATTCGTTGTGAATTTTGGGAACCTGGTAGTTGGGTTCATTTTATCCGTGTTTGGATATGGTGGAAGAGGTAGAGTATTTTCGAGTGTTGGAGAGGTCTAATTCGAGTTGATGAGCTCAGTTTGTTCATTGCAATAAGACTTCTTTTTCAGGTGGAGAAATATTGGAGCTTCATTCGTTGAATCGAAATTTGTGTCAAGGTGGAGATTGTTGGATTTTGTAACCTAAATTATGTGGGTCATTTTGAGAAAATATTATTTTCTTTATCTCACTTGTTTTATTTGAAAATATTGTTTCCTTTTATTTCACGTGTTTTATTGGAAAAATATTATTTCCTTTATTCCACTTAATTTTTTGGATTTTGTTTTGATCTTTGTGATGTTTCTTGGGTTTGATTTTTCCTATAAATAGTAGACTCTTTATTCAATTTAGAGAGAGCAGAAATTGCTGAAGCTGTAATTTTTCTCTCCATTGATTGTTAAAAAAATACTCTGTTCCTCTATTACTTTTATTCTTGTTCATATCACCTCCTTGATTCCTAACAAAAGAGAGGAGCGTGCGTTTAAGGTTAGGATGTTTTAAATGAGAGAGAGATAGATACATGGGATGTTATTACTTTTTTGTTTTTCATTTTTTTTTTCTATTTTTAGAAATACTATGGTTAATTAATTGAATGTGATATTTGTCCACTTTTTGGTACAAGTTTTTCATCTAGTCAAATCACATGTACCACATTTATTTAAGGACACGCAAGGTATTTAAATTTTTTTAAGGGCAAAAAAGAGTAAGGGTGACATTTTTGCAAAAATTATTAAAATGTGACATTTTTGAAAATGTCATTCCAAAAAAGAGCTTTGTTTGGTGTACAAATTTTTTTTTTTACAGAATCTTTACATACACTCACGTTGGTGGGTCCCGCATTGATTAAAAAATCCCACCCACACCCTATTGTAATTGTCTGTAAATTTACAGAAATTTAGGGTCAGTTCTCTTTATCATTTTCAAGTCGTTTTCAATTTTTCGATTTTTCAAAATAGTAAAAACGCGTTCTCTTTCCCATTTTTGAAAACGTCTTTTTTAAAACAAGTTAAAATTTTATAAAGAAAACCCAATACGACAAATTTGTCATTTTGGGTGTTTTCACTTATAATCAAGTCAAAATTTTCAAAACGCATTTTTGTTGTTTTCAAAACAATTTTTCAAAATGTCAAAAAGAACACATTTTCAACAATTTCAAAATGGACGCTCAAAACATAAAATCCAAAATAAATTCAAAACTCAAAATAAAAAACTGAAAGATAAAGAGGACAGCCCCTTATTTTCTGTACAAATGGAAATTTCCTCCAAAAAATGCCATGAGATGCAATTTCCAATTTAAAATATATGGATTCTCTCTTGTTCTACCTTCTACCACCACACATTGCCTTACATCTCTGGATAAGATATCAGCTATCTCTTTCTATATCACATCACATCGCTCTATATATACAGATATTTATCTGGATAAGAAACATACCAACTAAGCAAAAGAAAAATGAAAGGTGAAAATCAACAAAAACATTTTGTTCTAGTACAGGTATATGCCATGGAGCTTGGTGATGGCACATACAACAATCACTGCTGGAGGCAGAGGGTGACGCAGTCACGGTGATTGATCTCACAGCCTCTGGCTTCAACACGAAAAGACTAGACGAAAGTCGCACATATTTAGACTATATACAGCCGTTGATCGAGGAAATGGAGTCAATTCCACCAGACGAAAAGGTAGTTCTAGTTGGACACAGTCTTGGTGTCTTGAACATTGCTGTTGCAATGGAGAGATACCCTCAAAAGATTTCTGTTGCTGTTTTTATTGTGGCTACAATGCCCGATACTGTACATAGGCTAGCCTAATTTTTTGAACAGGTAAAATTGTGTCGGAACTTAGAAATAACTTATTATCCTATAATTGAAAAATATTAAGGAAGAAACTGGTAATTCACTTGTTTTAATAAAATTCAGAAACTTAAGAATTTCAAAGATAACCTTTAATTAAATGTTCAACAATTTTGATTAGAAATTGTGTTTTGAACTTAGCTATGAACTTCAAAAAAAATATTAACATAATTTTCAGGCTTTAATCATCCAAAAAGATTAACCAGCAACTAGAGATGATATTATTTATTTTTATAAGAAATAACAAAAACAACGATGACATAAATTATTTTGAAGCAAATTTTTTTCGAGGAAACAAAATGATTTTGATTTTGTTGATAAATTTCACTTAAATTATTCGTATTAACTTGTTTGGCAGGAGTTTGAAGGGACCTCAAAAGAAGATGTTATGGACAATCAAATCATACCGATTGGTAAACCCGACTTTTGAACTTGTTGGCGATAATAGTAATAATTAGCAATTTTATTTATTTTTATTTTATTTTTTTACAAGGAACCACAACCCTTAATACTCCAACTAGCACAATAAATACTCCAACTACCAACTTTTTTTCTTTTTTTTTCATCAATAAGTTTTATTAATGATTCCAAATTATGGTTACTAAATATGAAAGGACCAAACCGTACGTTACCCCACAAATTTAGAAACATGGACATTGTGTGAACATGAAATCTGTACGTTACCCTACAAATTTAGAAACTTTGACATTGCGTGAACATGAAATCCACATTACTGATTTCTTTCTCTGATTATCAATTCTCTGCTCTCTACCAGCACACATTGCTCTTTCTAAGACAACACATCGCTCTAAATATACAGATATATGTCTGGATATATAAGAAATATACTAATTAAGCAAAAGAAAAATGGAAGGTATAAAGCAACAAAAGCATTTTGTTCTAGTACATGGTGTTTGCCATAGAGCTTGGTGCTGGTACAGGCTACAATGCCTGCTGGAGGCGGAGGGCCACCGCGTCACGGCCAATAACCTTGCAGCCTCCGGCATCAACCTGAAAAAACTAGATGAGCTTCGCACATTTTCCGACTATACACAGCCATTATTTGAGGTAATGGGGTCGATTCCACCAGACGAAAAGGTAGTTCTAGTTGGACACAGTCATGGTGGCTTGCACCTGTTGCGATGGAGAAATACCATCAAAAGATTCCCGTTGCTGTTTTTATTGCTGCTACAATGCCTGATACTGTACATTGGCCAGCCTATATTTTTTTCCTGGATCTGAGTATTTTGGGTACCTAATAGCACTCATTTGTGTTATCCCAACTAGAACTACATTTTCATCAGGCGGAATCGACTCCATTACCTCGAACATCGGCATTGGATAGTCGGAAAATGTGTGAGAAGCTCGTCTAAGTTTTTCGGGTTGATGCCTGAGGCTGCAAGATCGATCGCCGTGATGTGGTGGCCCTCCGCCCTCAGCAGCATTTGTAGCTTGTACCAGCACCAAGCTCCAGGGCAAATATACCATGTACTAGAACAAAATGTTTTTGTTGCATTTTACCTTCCATTTTTCTTTTCCTTAATTAGCAAGTTTCTTATACCCATACATATATCTGTAAGCAGAGAGCAATGTGTTATATTAGAAAGAGCGATGTGCGGTGGTTGAGAGCAGAGAATTGATATATCTGATCCAGAGATGTACAATAAAAATCAGATAAAGAGATTAGAAATGTGGATTTCTTGCCATTTTTGGCATCCTATGGACCATCAATTGAAGATTGTATTGTCCTTTTCTGACTTGCATAAAAAGAGCCAAACATTTTGCCTCCCCATCTTAAAACGATGAGGTTTTGGTCCTTTTATATTTATTTTTTTACGGATATCTGGCATTCCTTTTCAAAATGGAATCCTCTGGCCTTTCTTTTGAATCGAACAGCGTCATATTAATCAAGGTTATTCACATTTCACAGTGTAATGTAAAAGATTACTGGATGTTCACTTAACTATTCACAATGTTACTCATTCATCACTCTTCTCACTTCCCCAAATTTTCGTTTTTAAAATAATTTTTTTGTAGAACATCATATCTGGCCTTTTTGTTTTTTATTTCTAATTTTATTCTCAATGTCAAAAACAATGTAATTTTGTCCTTGTTTTAAACCTCACGACGTTGTTTTAATCCAGGTTATCAGAAAAGATTCATTTCTTATCCTTTGTCATTTTCGTCGCTTTCTCTTCCACTCTTGTTCTTTATTACTCACTATCGACGGCCATTTTTCTTCGCTTATTTTGCTGCTTTGGTGATTTTGAATTTTTTGGACCATTGCTTTGGTATTTGCTAATATGTGATATCATGATATGTTTAGACTGCAATTTTTATTTTGATGCATGCTTTTTTTGTACTTGTTCGTTAGGTTGNTTTTTTTTTTTTTTTTTTGGATCCGAGTATTTTGGGTACCTAATAGCACTCATTTTGTGTTATTTCACTTTTAATATATTAATAATAGTTAGTTGTTCTGGAAGCCTGAATTTCAGTCGTGCGTGCCTAAATATAATATCCGGCTATTTATGTTCTCCTCTTTTTGGTTGTTTCTTGTTTTTGGTGCTTGTTCTTTCTAAATTTGTTAGTTTTGTTCATGTTTGATGGGTTGTAGTTGGGTGGATTTTTGTACTTTTGCTTTAAGTCCGAAGTTTTGGTACCTAATAGCACTGATTGGATTCTGTTTTTGCCTTTTGACATATTAACCGTGGTTGGGATCATTGCTCATGACTGAATTTTATTATCCACGATCTATAGAAAATAACGAGTACGAAACTTTCTTTTGTTACCAATGCATGGGATAAGCCTTATGCGAAAATTGCAGTACATAGACGGGGGAACATCGAGTACATCCCTTTCTACGAGTAAGTGCTTTATTTTTAAGTTGAAGATGAATTTCTCAATTTTCATTTTTTTTTTTAACTTTTTTATTAACTTTTGGCAGGTTTTCGGGGCTTCTTTGAGGACTGCTCTCTTGTATTGGATATAACAAAACTTCTTGATATTTCTGATATTTAACCCTTCAGTATCAATGACGTGCAAATATACAAATGTACGAGAGACGAAACTGAGAATAATTTTTGTTCAATAGGCGCTGCAAGGTACAGAATGATGATTAATTAAACTTTTTGTGTTAAAAAAAATTAAATCTGATTCTGTGTAAATTTTTCTTGTGGTGCACGTAAAAAGCCATGAAATAATATCGAGTTGTTCAAGAGATCTCTGTACTAGGATTCTAATGGAGATGTCCTTTGAGGGTATAACTAATGAGGTTGAAATAACAAAGAATGGTACAAGTGGAGAAGATAAGAGACTCCTTTTTCTAAACAAATAGAATCCTTCAATGGACTCCTTTTTCTAAACAATATAATCAGAGTAATTAATTGGATCCATAAGGAGTGATAATTGACAATGCCCTATGAAGAATTTCTTTCTAGAGGAAATTAGGCTCAGTACAACCCAAAATAAACAAAATAGATTAATGTCCTTTATTATTATTAATCTTTAATTAACACTGAATTGTCCTTGAAACTCGATTTTAAAGTGTTCAATACTTTCTGTTATAAAAGAGACATGATGTGTAACTTTTTTCTTTCGAAAGTGATTTCACTTTTTGTTTCAAAAGTGACAAAACTTTGTGTGAGATAAGTGTAATCTAACATATGGGAACGGTATATGGTCCAAATTCATCACGAAAAATAACTCTTACTTTGCATGTGATTGCTGACGCAGATGTTAGCAATGTCATTTTAATCTATTGATCTTTTGTTTGTCTTACATTAAATTTCTAAGTGACATGACATCACTTTCTGGTTCAAAAGTGATATTTCTATTATTTTTTTTATAAGTAAAAATTACTTATTGCTATTCTATAGTAGCAAAAAATGGAAAGACAGTTCAAAATAAAAATATCTCAAGCACTCGAGTTTTATAAATCTTCCAACTTTCTTTCATTTTGGAGCTTCTTCTTCATAGCAACAGCTGAAATTGTTTCACTTTAAAGTTTATCCTGGTTTCTTCAACTCTCGATATGCCTTTCTAAATATTGACAACAAACTTTTTGATAGTGACAGTCTTTGAGCCGATGTTGTCATCGAATTTTGAGTTTTACAAACATGTAACTGTATCATATTATTTTCATCAAAAGTAGCAGCCTGAGGAAGTTGTCTTCCCGCAAAACATTCTATTTTGTGATGTTTTGATACCGCCTTGACATATATGCACAATAAAACCTCCGGTAGGAGGAGTAGCACTCGATACTTGGATGTCATGAGGAGGACTGGGAACAAATGATGCATCGTCGTCGTGATCATCTCCAACCTCATGTGCATCTTCCTGGAAAGGTAAAATCGAGGGACCCGACTTCTTCCTGGTAAGGCCTTGATGCGAATGGCGGACTAAAAAAATTCATATTCAAATGGCCAGTTACGATAGTTTGGAAAATCTAATTTACACCCATCAAAGAAGGAATCAAAAATGAAAAGGTCAAAGTGATTAACTTCATTCCGACGACCTTTCCTAGGAAGAATGGCATGTGCAAGACTTTGTAAGGTAGAGAAAGTTGGTCTGCACTAAATTTGATGGGAAGTTCGAAATTTTACCGATAACTCTACGACATGCCACAATGGGATTATAACCTTCAAGAGTCGGGTGAGCCATATGGCGAAAAATTTGTGTTTCACATTTTTCAAGTTGAAGTATAGTTCGGAGAAGGATTTTGATGATGTTAATATGTTTGCCTTTGAGTGAACATGTGATGCTATCCGAACTAGGATTGAAAACCATATTTTTTTAAAATACTTTCATAAGATTCGTATAAAAATTTTCTTCTGAAGTTGAAATGGAAGTCTGTTACTCGTCCACCTATTGCTTTTGTCTTTTTGGACAATGCCACCCAGATGTTCGTACTTTGCCCGCTTCTCTCTTTTTTTTTTTTTTTATAAAATAGGAATTTCAATGTGACGTACATAAAATAAAAATTATATAAAGAACTAAACATATACACAATTTAGTCACATACTTCAAATTCATCGTTATTGCTGAAGTCTCTTCGGATATATGAAAATCTATCAAGTGCAAGAGGCTTAGTGAGAATGTCAGCCAATTGGTTTTCTGTATTCAATTGGTTTTCCTATTCACAATTTCTAATAAAATACGGATATCTCAAAAGATGGGGAGATGGGATTTTTGATAAGTTTATGACACTCGTATTACCGTACATGATAGGTATATGATCGAATAAGTGATTATCACTAATTGTTTGTTTTATCCATAAAACTTGTGTACAACAACTAGAGGCTGAGATATATTCGACTTCGATGGTAAACAATGAAACGAAATTTTGTTTCTTACCAATCCATCATACAAGCCTAGAAAGTGATATGTTCCACTAGTTCTCTTACAATTAATTGTGCAACTGGCCCAATCGGAATTTGAATAACTAATTAAATCAATATGTTTGCCCTTACGAAATCAAAGACCTAATGTTCTAGTGGCACTGAGATATCTAAAGATATGTTTTACGATACAAAGGTGTGATGCTTTAGGAATGGATTGAAATCTAGCACATAAACATGTACTAAATACAATATCGGGTCTACAAGTGGTAAAGTAAAGAATAGATCCGATCATACCTTGATATTTTGTTAAGTCTACGGATGTACCTTGACATTGTCAAACTTAATTGATGAACTCATTGGGGCCCCTTCCATTTCAAACTTCATGAGCATGTCCATGGCGTATTTAGTTTGATAATGAATATTCCATCAATAGTTTGTTTGATTTGGAGTTTAAGGAAGACCAGTTCCCCCATCATGCTCATTTCAAACTCTTAGTTCATACAATTAAAAAAATCTTCACAAAGAGAATTGTTAGTGTTACCAAATATAATACCATCAACATAAATTTGCATGATAATCATGTCATCATTTATGGTTTTGATAAAAAGTAAGTGTCAATTTTCCCATTGAAAAACCATTTGAAAGTAGAATTAAAGAGCTTTTCTTAGTTTGAAAACATTATCCGGATAGTTGTGATCGTTAAAATAGGAAAGTTGCTCTACAAATGCTTTTTCTTGAATAAAACCATTTAAAAAAGCATTTTAAACATCCATTTGATGAAAAATGAATCTTTCATGACAAGTAAAAGCATGCGAATTGATTCGAATCAAGCAACTGATGTAAATATTTCTTTAAAATTGATGTCTTCTTCTTGATTATAACATGGGACACTAATCTAGCATTTTTATGCACAACAATCTTATTTTCATCTCGTTTATTTCTAAAAATCATTTAATGCCAATAATGATTTGATCACTTGGTTTAGCGACTGAATCTCAAACATGATTTCTTCAAATTAATTAAGTTAGTACTTATACCTTTGGATGGATCACCAATAATAAGTTTGTTTGGATGAGAAGGGACAAACCTCCATTCCTTAGGTAGAGTTGGATCATTTTGTACTTCTGGAGATTCTATTTCATCTTGTTACACATTGTTTCTTCTTCATTTTGATCTTTAAGATTTTAAGGATCTTTCTTGTCATGATCATGGATGTATATTTGCTCAAAAGGAATCTCCAAACCTACACCATTAACTATACCTTTCTTTTGATCAAGAGGATTAGTTTCATCAATTGTTACATGCATGGATGCTTCAACGACTAATATTCTTTTGCTAAAAACTCTATAGGCTTTGCTAGTAGATAAATATCCAAGAAAGATTCCAATATCGGATTTTGAATCAAATTCTTCCAAGTTCTATATTTAAAACCAAATACTTTAAAATAACCAATATTTGGAATATAGAGATTTTTTTTTCTTTCAACTAACTAAAACTCTATTAACAATATGGCAGCTGTGTTAATGTCTTCGGCCCAAAAATATTTTGGTAAATGTTTTCATTTAGCCCAGTCCTAATAATTTCTTGCATTGTGCGATTCTTGCTTTCTACTATGCCATTTTATTGCAAAGTTCTAGGAGCCGAGGAATGATGTTCATATCCATTATCATTAAAAAAAATTATCAAATACGATATTGTCAAATTCTCTACTATGATCACTTCTAATAAATGTAATAGTGTATCATTTTTCATTTTCAACATTTTTACAAAAGTGTTTAAATCACTCAAGGCTTCATCCTTTAGGTTCAAAATATGACCCAAGTAAATCTAGAAAAGTACTCAACAATAACGAAAGCATAATGTTTACAACTTAAACTAGCAGTTTTAGATGGTCCAAAAAAATCCATATGGAGATATTGTAAAGATTTTGTAGTTGAAGAGTGTTGCTTAAGTTTGAAACAACTCTACTTGTTTTCAAAATTGGCATACATCAAAAATTTTATCTTTTTTTAAATTTCAAATTTGGCAATCCTTTAACAAAACAATTTTTGAAAATTTTTTAAAGTAGGTCCATACTAACATGACATAATCTTCTATTTCAGAACCAAATATCAACTTTTAAACTTGATAAACATTTTTCTTCGCTTCCAAATTCAATATTTATGATATAAATATCTTTACTTCAACTTCCTATAAACATCACCTATTTTAATGTAGTATCCTCAATAAAAAAAATTGGAAAAATCAAACTTAATGTGATAACCTTTATTACATAATTTACTAATACTAAGCAAGTTATGTTTGAGGTTATATGGGAATAAAACATTTTCAATAGAAGAAGATGAATGATTACCAATATTTCTAATGTCATTATCTCCAAAATGGCATGACTTCCATCCTTCTTTTTAAGGTTTAACAATAGAGCTTGATCATGTGCTTTAAGCATCTACTATCCAAGAATCATTTGCTCTTTATCTTCTTTGGTACCTACAAAAATAATTTAATTTTTGATTTTTGGAACTCGTACAACTTTGGGTCCTCAATAGTTAGTTCTAGGGGACTCTTGAATCCACTTATGTTTGTTCATAGATAACCTTTTTTAGTTAGGCAATTAAAAGCAACATGTCCATTTTTATTACAAAAACTACATGTTATATTTGGAAATTGAGAAGTTGTTTCAAAAAAGGTTTGTATCAAAGTCTTCCTTTATTGAAAACAATTTTTGTTGTCAAGCATTAAGTCAATTTTTTTTTTTAGCCTTTAGTGAACTTGTGAACAATTTTAATTAAATCTTCAACCTTTTCTTTTAAACAAGAATTTTCTTGAATCAACGAATTTCAATTAACTTGTTTTTTTTCAAGATCTTTTTGTGTTTCCATAAATTCTTTACTTATTCTTTTAACAAAGAATGTTTCCTCTTGAGAATAGGAAAATTTAAAGCTTGTCTTTCAAAATTTTCAAGAATTTCATCATAAGATGTAGATATGTCACTATAAGAACAATTATCATTTGAATTTATGTAATTATCAATGGCTATGAAACACGTGTTAGCAATTTCATCTTGATTCTCATTTTCTTCATGGTCTTCATCATCATTTTCATCTCAAGTTGTTTGGAGAGCTCTCTTTTTGGGGAATCTCCTCTTGTTGGACATTCGGTCATTTTGTGATCGGGTTTGTCGCTATCATAGCAAACAATCTTTTTGCTCTTTTTTTCATCATTTTCTTTTTCTTTTGGAACTGCTGATTGTTGCGAAAACCTTTCCATTTCTTAACAAAAAGGACAAGATCATCAAGTTCTTCATCACTAGTGTTTCGACTTGATGTTCCTTCATCAATTGATGATTTTAAAGCAATTTGGCATTTTGGAGGCTCATTCGTTTCTTCTTCTTTGCTCTTTCTTGTTTTCTCCCTTATCTCAGCATCGTTGAGCATAGGTAATCAAAATTCCATAGAACTCCTCTAATATGTGTTGATGTCTTTTTATTTTCTATCAACATCCTCAATGAGCTCCAATCTTCCAAGAGAGACCTAACCATTTTGCTCACAAGTTCACCGTTAGTAAAATTTTGATCAAAACCTTTAATACCATTAAAATGTCGGTAAAATGAGTGATCATGTCAGCAATCGGTTCATTTTGCTGCATGAGGAAATTTACAAAGTCTTTAACCAGGAGACTTATTTTAATTTCTTTTAACTTGCTAGTACCAAAATGAGTGAATTCTAATGCATGCCAAATATTATATGCGGAATCACATGTACTAATACGATTAAATTTATTTCTATCTAAAGAACAATAGAGTAATGTTTTTACTCTATTATTTAAAGATAATTTTCTGTTATGCTCTTTATCATGCTCCTCTCTAGGTACTGAAATAGTTTTGTCCAGTTTACCATGAACTTTAATAACTTTTATAGGCTAGTAAGGACCAAATTCAATAACTTCAAAAATATTATATTGATTGAATGTAAATCATCATTTTAGCTTTCCAATAGTTACATTGAGTACAATCAAAGAAATGAGGACGATTTCTAGAACGCCCTTCAAGATTTTGAAATTTGGGGTTAGCTATTACTCTAGATTGTAGAATCTTAATTTCAAAATGAGCGCATCACTTTGATAGTGATACCAATTGATAGCCGAAAAATAACTAACCAATAGGGGGTGAATTGATTTTTAAACTTTTTCGACAAATTAATCTTAATTCAAGCAAGTTAAGAACAAATAGATTAATCAAACAATTCGTGCAAACACAGATAGGGGGAGAAAAAGTCATACAGAAAACAAATATGAGGTATTTTGTTTAAAAGGTCGTGGTAGCACTAGGAAAATATTCACTCACATGTGGTTTCTTATGCATGTCATTTCTCACAAATTTATAGTTTTGACTCTCAGTCACAGGATATTAATGGCAATTTTCACACATGGATCTCTTAAACAATTTACTCCATATAAGTGTAGAATAAGTTGTGTGGGAAGGGTTCATTGTTCATGAAATATGCCTGTAAAAGTAATCAAATATCTGTTCACGTGATATCATTATTTGAGTTTTCATGATATGGTGGTGTTACATAAGTAGTGCATTCCTCCCTTTGTTAATTGTGATTATGTTGGTTGTTCCCCTTTGTTATTTGTGACAAAAAGGAGAGTGATATTATATTTATTTCAGGGGGTTAGCTCTATTGATTTAGGGGAAGCACTAGATTGAATATTTTGATATTTGGCTAGCAAATATTTGAGATTTTAATGTTAATGGTAATATTGACTGATATTGTGTTTGGTGTTTTGCACAATATTATTATCATATTTAGATGTTGCTAGTTTAGGAATTTTGATGTCATATCTCAAGAGTTATGTTTTAGTTACCAAGTTATTGATGCACATGTTGTTACATATTAGGTATTATATATTTTTACTTGCGTTGTATATAGGACTTGGTCGTGTGCTTATTATCAGCTTCCTCATACTTTTATACTTAGAATTGTTTGAGTTGATATGTTTTCGGAAACATGTATGACAAGCAAATTGAGATGTAGTATTGGGTTTTAGTCTTTGGGTTGATAGGAATTAGGTTACGGTCATTATTTAATTTTGACATAAATGATTTTGTCACAGAATGCCAAATTTGTAGTTTGTTAGGTCAAAGTGTATTGACAAGTTTTGAATCAAAATGTCATTTAATCGAGTTGTAATTAAGGTCGAAGTGTCGGGTGTTGGAAGTGTTTTTGGAATGAGTCAAAGTCTGCTCAAGAAGATCAAGTCGAGGTAAAAAAGCTCAAATTTTGTCAAGAGGAGAGCTCGAGTAGTTTTAGCAGTGAATGGACTGATAGCTGGCCACCAGGGTAGCACTCGAGTGTATCGCCTATGTTCGTTGTCCACCCGACGATCGCTCGGGTGGACGATATATTCAGTAAATTCCTAGATCGCGATTTTAAGACTGTTTACAATACTAAATAGCCTCAAACACTTCATATTATAAATACTCAACTCATATTTTGTCCTTAATGAAATTTTAGACTTTATTCATTCAAGAGAACATCATGTTGAAGATCAAAATTGATTCTATATTTCTCTTTACTCAAACAGATGATCAAAATACCACAATATCAAAATATTAAACACCAAAAAAGTCCTTTACCAAATAGCCTTCAGAGTTCCGAAGATCAAGAGAGATGACTGAAGTTCCAATTCGTGAAGATTAAGTTCGTTCTTGGTGATTCATGAGGGAAAAGGAAGTCCTCAGGTTTTGGAAAGTAATAGAGCTCACAATTAAAGAGTTCTGCTATGATTATAAGTTGAAGGCCAGAGTCTAGTAAGGTTTAGTTGTATCTGGACCAATTCTGTAAGTTAAATCTTGCTTAGTTGATCTTTTACTGGTAAGGAGTACTTAGAGGTTTTTTTTTTTTTATTATTATATCTCTTGAAGAGTTCTTCAAGTAGTATTTTTTCGTAAACAAAGCTTGATGTTGATTACTTTACTGATTTGATATTTATGCTTGATTGATTGTTAGGGTTTAAATTAAATTTAAAATTCATCTAGATATAATAATTTGTGACTTGCTGCATGTTATTGTTTGATTGATTTTAATTTCGCATATTGCACCTATTCACCCCCTGTAGGTGTTAGTTGGGTCGAACCTCTTCATTTCACTAGCCAATCTAGAGACCTAGTCAAGAAACTGTCACACCTAATTTATATAGATAACAATATACTAACCAGTATAGGAATACAATTGATGACTTGACTAAGACATCCAAATTCACACACATTTTTTTTAATAAAATGAAAGCATCTCCACCAGTATATCCTTGTATATAGTATACCAAAACCAAAGATAATAAATCCATAGTCCAACATATTTATCCTGAGGTTCTAAAAGTATCTACATCACATTTCAAAAGTTAAGCAGAATCCCCAAAATATAATACAACCGAAATCAACAAAAATACTCTACGGGTTGTCATCCATGTATATCGAAATCCTATAAGATGTCCACAGCCAGCCATGCCTTCTATGAGATTCCATACTCACCTACAATCTAAGAACTATATAAGCTAACGCTCAATAAGCAAAAATCATGTCTGACATTGTTATGGGTCATAATAGTATCTGACCTTATACTATTTACTTTAAATTTTATGCTAAGGATGTATCATGCTCAAATATTCATCAAAATCAACCAAAAGTAACTTCATTGAAATCATTCATTGGGCCCTTATCGTACCTACTATGCACTAGATAGAGCTCTGCAAACTATCAATATCAAAAATCAATAATTAAATAGCCAATATGACATCGACACTGGCGAGTGGACCATCATCTTGTGACCATTAGAGGCTCATCCCCTAACTGCCCCTATGATCACCCTAGAAGTATCCCACCCTACAGCGCTAATAATCATAATATCACAAACGCACAGTCTAGTGGTTCATCATCCCGTGATCACCAAAGGCTCATTCCCTATTTACGTTTGCAATCAATCAGGAAGTATCACCCACAATGCTAAAACATATTACATCATCATGCCTCACATTCCTCGATGTCCTAGTAGTTGTCAATAAAATATTTTATAAGGAAAGTCAATTTTACAATCTTGTTGTGCATGCTAGATTTTCAATCATGGAAATATATCGTGCATGAGGATGAAAACGCTCGTGAATTACATACTTAATCAAAACCGATATCAATATATTCTGAAGCCACATACTCAATGATCATAACCATCATAAGACATACAATGAACTCTATATGTAAAAATTCTAACATTACTATATCGCAAAATACTATATTCTTGCATCGTAGTTGCAAATTGATTTTTACTTACATTTTTGCCCTTGTGTGTGTGCACGCTTCTACTGAGTATAAATCAATTCTCTTTTTTACTTAAAGTCGGAGAATCACCTGTATTATCATATAATATTAAACACAATCCCCATTTTGATAATCTTAACACACATACAATCCCGTGTTACGTCCATTCATGCAGAAATAATTTAGATGACATTAGCAATTCAAGTTACCGATTGTATTGTGAACTAGTCCCATAAATCACACTCTTTCTCGAGTCCAATTATGAATGTCAACATCATACAATTGTTGTTAAAAACCTAGCACTCATTAGAATGTATTTCCCATGCCTAAGATATAATTAATGGCTGAATCTAAGTTAAATACACAAAAGGGCAGAATCTGTTTTCAGGTTTCTATTGTTGTCTAAGTATTTTTTTTCCAATCCTTTTTCACACCCTTAAATATATCCAATAATTCCCAAATTTTTACCACACTTCTATAACACATATGTAAAGGTAATAATGACATAAATTTGTTACAAGTTTTACAGCTTCGAAGGCATTCCTTTTACAGACACCAAATCAAAAAAAATTCCTCATGACTGTTTTGAGTTTCAATTGAATTAGACTTTCAAAAATTGGATTCTAACCTATTAAAGATTATTTCTATGCTTCTAAATATTGTGTAAAAACATTAATATTGATAAATATAATTTATACCCAAGGGGTTACTTAAAATCAAAGGTTAACTTTTTCAAGTCTAGCAATCCACGTCTCTGTCCAAGTTATTTTCTTTTTAGTTCTTGTAATTAATTTCCTCTATTTTTTCCATCATAAATCATCAAAACACCTCCAACACGATCTTAATCAAGTCTAGAGGTTCAAGAGGCTATAAAACTCTAAAAAAAAATAAAGATATACCTCAAAATAGTGTACTAATTTAGCTGCCCAGAATTCCCAATTCCCAGCTTTCTATTTTCTATTTTCCTTTAGTTCTTTTGCTTTCTCTTTCACTTGGGGATAACTTGAGAAAAACTTTGGGGTTAAGTGTCCTATTTAGGGGTTATATAAAGAGTCTTATGGGTTGGGGTCGTGCTTGACACTTAAGGATGAAGAAATTGATAATTAAAGAACTAGTATCTCCTTGCATGAAGTGTCCAAGCAGGATGTGGCTTCATGCAGCCATATTTGACTTTTCATTTTTTATATTTGGATCCATATGTGAATATAAGATATATATCTCTCCAATATAAAGTTCTAAGCTTTAGAAGATGTGATTGAGGCCTCAAGATTGAAGGAATTCGATGTTAAAGTGACGAGTCATCACATGTTAAGTATGAGGTGTCTCTTTCTAG
>CAIGRP010108677.1:0-11401 GCA_903798385.1 Fraxinus cuspidata | reverse complement strand
AAAGACCAATCCGCCATTCTTGAAGAAAGCTTCAAAGAACACAACACTTTGAATCCCGTAAGTGCATGTTTCATATCCAGCACTAGATAAGACTCGAGACTGAATGATGAATAAGATTTTGAACTTTTTCTTGTGGTGTTTTGCAGAAGCAAAAGCTGGCTTTGTCTAAGAGATTGGGGCTGAGGCCTAGGCAGGTGGAAGTGTGGTTTCAGAACAGAAGAGCAAGGTGAGCCATTTTCTTCGTCCTTGCTTGGTGGATTTCGAGAAATTTGTGAATAATAAGTTGTGGATCCTATGAAACGTCTTCGATTTATTTGTCAAAGTTAATAGACTTAGCCAGAGGGATTTGATTTTAACAACGCTGCACCCAAAATTAATCAAGATTATGACTGTATGATCCTAAATTATTCATAGTTATTGGTTTGGCTAACGAACTGCTTATACAATCATTTTTACAGGACAAAATTGAAGCAAACTGAAGTCGACTGTGAGTTCTTGAAGAGATGTTGTGAGAATTTGACAGAACAGAACAGGAGGTTACAAAAGGAAGTGCAAGAACTTAGGGCACTTAAACTGTCACCACAGATGTACATGCAAATGGCCCCCCCAACAACGCTCACCATGTGTCCTTCATGTGAGCGTGTCGCGGTCCCACCAACCCCGTCATCAACGGCCCCCCAATTAGCTACATCGGGTGAGCCTTTACCGTGCCATGTAGGTCCTGTTCAACCTCGTCCAATCACATTCAACCCGTGGGCTGCTGCCATTACACACCGGCCATTCGATGCCCTACGCACTCGACAATGATTTTCTCATTGACACATGACGGGATGAGCCTCTATCTTGCCATGTAGGCCTTGCTTAGTCCCGCTCGATAGAGGTCTATGATTTTGAAATTAAGGGTCTCATTGGATTTTGTTTTAATCGAGACGAGACGATACTAGACTAGTTATCACTACTTAGGGCCTGTTCTCTTTATCATTTTCAAGTCGTTTTCTGTTTTCGATTTTTCAAAACTGCGAAAACGCGTTCTCTTTCCCATTTTCGAAAACGTATTTTTGAAAACAAGTAAAATATTTATAAAGAAAACACAAAACAACAAATATGTTGTTTTGAGTGTTTTCAGTTANCCCATTTTCGAAAACGTGTTTTTGAAAACAAGTTAAAAATTTGTAAAGAAAACCAAAAACGACAAATTTGTCATTTTGGGTGTTTTCAGTTATAATCAAGTCAAAATTTTCAAAACCCATTTTAAGCTTTTTTAAAACAATTTTTCAAAATGTAAAAAAGAACACATTTTAAAAAATCTCAAAATAGACACTCAAAACACAAAACACAAAATGAATTCAAAACTCAAAACACAAAATTGAAACACAAAGAAAACAGCCCCTTAGTTTTTCTCCATTACAAGATTATTGGTGGCAAAGAGATAAGATGTAAATTGTTATCAATTGTTTGTCTATGCTTCTAATAATATATAATTAATAACTAAGATAATCAACCACAAGAAAGATATTTATCCCTTGTTCGGTGGAAATTAAAATCTAGATTTTAATATAAAGTCAATAATTAATTTTAACAACATATTTTGTAATATTCATAGTTTTTCAGCAATATATTTCATCTACTGTTATTAAAATTTATTAAAATTTTCATTTTAATATTCAAACGCTTAATATCGTGTAGGTGATTAACATAGCATTCTATTATGCAACATGGTCCCCGTTTAGTAATTTTTTGTGAATGTATATAATGTTTTAATGAACTAATGTAATATATTCTTTAGCTAAATTTTACTTTATTTGTAAAAGTTATATTTATTATCTTGTTTTTAGTTTATAAATATAAAATTTTGTTGATAAATTTGCATTTGTTAATATTTAAATTATAATTATATAATTAATTCTAAAAAATTTAAATCATTTATTATCAAATTCTTCAACAAGTTTAATTTCAAATTATCACTAGCATGGATATTTAAATTTATGAATGCTCAAAACTTTGAGTATTAATTTATTATTAAAGAAAACAACTTTAAATTGCTACTAAATTGAAGAAAATTTCGTCTTATTTCTTTACAAGCACAATTTAGGTATATCAATCTTGTTTGAGATGATATGTGGTTCAAAGACTGGTCTATGAGTATATGTAATACTAAAAATTAGAAACATGGGAGATTAATGATATTTTTTGATGATGAAGAATATCTTTGATATTGTCTCCATTTTAAACACTCGACTATTGTGTTTCACATATCGGCGCGTTCTTACCGGAATAACGGCAATAACAGGGAGGAAATGGACACGGGAGGTGCTTTGCGGTGTGAGACGAAAAATGTTCGAGCTCTGGCGGATTTGAGTAAAAGACAACCGCATTAACAACGATTGTCCGATCAAAAACCAAACTAAAATTATGTAACCATAAATGAAAATATGTGGAAGGATAGTTGAAGTGTTAATATATTTCATTTTCAGGGTTTATATGTATTTTTTCTGAATATATGAGTACTGACTGTGATATCAATTATCCAACCTCCTCTTCAATTACAAAGATGAACTATTTATACAAAACTTGTTGACGTGGTGACCGTTAGATTTGAACCGCGTGGCCTCACCGTTTTATTAAGATTTCACATCACTGTCTACTCATACAATAAATATTGTGACAAGAGTTGTGTCGCCCTGTGTAATGGGTTATCAGACTGTCAATCTTTATTATAAGCGTTACATCAGTAACTTCTGAAAGATATCCAAATCTAATGCGATGGACAACCTCGAAATCTTAAGTGTCAGATGAATTCCGAGAGCCTCTGATTCGTCATAGGAGGTGACCCCATAAAGGGATTAGCCTCAACGCTTATACACTTCCTCGTCAGCGTAACACGTGCTTCGACGGATGGTCTTCTCCTTTAAGTATCTCGGCGACATAGCGAAAATTTTCAGCACGCCATTTTTATATCACCCTTAGGAATTTATTGCCACGACATGCCTTGTAGGTCTGTTTAATATTGGGGGGTCTCTCCACGTGGCAAGATGGTGGAGCCACGTGACACCTTTTGTGGGGCTCGGATTAGGATCGTAACAACTATTATTTTTAATATGTGTACATGGATATTACAAAATATTAGATCCATCATCTTTGACGCCCAAAAAACGAAGAAGAAGATCTATCGTCTTTATTTAAAGTTCATTAGTAGATAAGTAGTACGAATGCTAAATTTTCAATAAATCCTTTCAAAGATTCATCTTCACCCACTCCCGAGCTAGTTTGACATTATGTGAACGTTTGGATAAGTGAATAGTAATTGTGGATCGTAAAAAATGTGTGAATAAAATTAAAATTTGACTTTGAAAAATAATTTACAAGTTACTTATTAGATTTCCCAAAAATATTTTAGGGTAATTTCACACTACGTTATCTACCGGTGACCATAAATGTTCTTTTCCTTGTTATTTTTACCATTTCAATCCTTTTTTGGTGAAAAAATCAAGACTTGCCAATTGAGTACAATCTAGGATTCCGAAGATTCTCTGATTCAATTCCTAATTTTCTCGGCTCAAGACTCAGTTCCCATCGTCTTCTCCACCTTCTTAACGCCGATCAATACGTCTTTCCTAAAATATGTTTCAAAATTTTTAGTTTTAATTTCCTTTTCGTTCGAGCCATATCAACCAATAAATTTTGATTATAAAACTATGATATATGCACGTTTATATGTATAGAGGTGATTATTGTCAATTCAAATTCGATTTGTTAATTTCCCGTTTGGGGATTAGTTTTTTCCAAGTTCTTTGAATTGGGGGCGTATTTGTGATTGAATAATTAGGGTAAAAACTATGCATATAGAGGATTTAAAGGAGGAGGAACAGGGGGAATTATCGGGTGGTGGTAAGGTGTCGTTTAAAACTGATGGGGACATGGCGGTGTCTCGGAATGCGAAGAGAGTTCTGGTTGGAGCTGGGGCGCGAGCGCTCTTTTACCCGACGTTGCTTTATAATGTTCTCAGGAATAAGATTCAGGCCGAGTTCCGGTGGTGGGATTGGATTGATGAGGTATAATTTCATGCTGCGCAGTAATTTGCTTGCATTATTTAACAATCTTGTTTCTTTGGAATGCAAATGTGGATTTTATTGCCATCGTGGCCAGATGACTTTTTGCAACTTATTAATACCTGCTTGAGAATGATCAGGAAGCTTGAGATCATAGTTTACACTTAGAAGGATTGCTTTTTTATTTTATTTTTATTTTGGTTAAACAAATGTAGAAGTTACTAGTTAGTGCCTTAGTGGAAATAAATGTTAATTTTGTGCCTTGTTTTCTTTTGCCTTATTTGGAGTTAATCCACAGATTTTGTTTGAATTTAGAACGAGGTTTGATAATTCGATTCTAATGGCTGTTAACTGAAGCAAAAGGATCCTGCCCTTTTGTTTGGTAATGTTGAAATTATTTTCCTTTAATATATGGCTAAGCATTTCTTAAAGCTTGTAGGAAGTATAGTGTGTGCTAACAATGCATATAGAGTCAGTCAAGTGTTAATTTTCTTTTTTCGGTTGTAGAAGTAAATTAATTATTCTTAGTTTTGGAATTAAGTTTGTTGAAAGCTTTAAATTTTGATTTGCCATATTTGGTTTTGTGAATACTTACTTAATTCGTCTTTAAACGCCAACTAATTTCATTTTTCCATATTAAGTTTGTATTGTTAGGTGCTGTCCCATTCCCATCTGATGTTCATAGGCTAAAGGAGCTCGGAGTTTCTGGAGTTGTCACCTTGAATGAGTCATATGAGACTTTAGTTCCATCATCTCTATATAAAGTGAGTTCTCCCTTTCAGTTCCACTACTTTAACTTCGTTTTATACTATGATGGGCTCCTGGAAAACTCTGGCACCATGGTGGATGGATTTAATAAATTTTCGAAACCTTTTACTGATCTGAAGTTAAAAAATAAAATGACATGCAAGACTAGGAAATGAAACTAATTCTATACTAGTTATAGCCAGAATGTGGTGTGAATCTGATTAAAGTTTTTACAGTATAAACTTATTAGAGAATTTCTGCCCAGTTATTTTCACAAATATTGGAGTGTGCCATGTTCAATTACTGTAAGTAGTATTGTTATGCGAATTTGTTGTGGTTATCACTTGTGAGTTTGTTGAGAAAGTAATATATTTGTGGACTTAAATTTTTAAAGGCTTGATATTAACTAAAGCTCCTGCATCATTTCTGCACTGACACTTTTCAGTTATTGGATTTTGTTTTATCATGTAATTTTCTCCTATAACTAAAATGAAATAATACAACATTTTTTTATTTTTCATTTTTGTTTTTGAGTTATACGACCGAAATCTTGAATGGTTGATGTGTGTAATACCTAACTGTTATAAGAAGGGCTATAATTTTTGAAGTTGTCTTCTATTCTTTTCACTACAGCTATTATCTCTATAACATTGTTCATTACAGTTTTGAATCATTTTACAATTTTGGAGGTTTTGTTATTATTTTTTGCTTCCTGACAAGTCGAGTAAATTTTATTAGGCTCATGGTATCCATCATCTGGTGCTTCCCACTAGAGATTACCTCTTTGCTCCATCCATAGTCAATATATGCCAAGCTGTAGACTTCATTCACGGTAAATATTCTCTTTTGGTATTAGTTTATCATATTGAGTCTCTTATAAATTTTCATGCTTTATTTTTACCATCCACAATTTCTGGCGCTTGTTTGCTTTTCTCTTTAAACTGTATTGTTTGAGTATGTGCCTAATTGGTATTCTGGTTAATGGAGTTAGAAAGATATATAGTACAAGTCAGTGTGCATCTGCTTATGCCAAAGACTTTCTTAAATATGAAGGCTTTATTTGGTCTTAATCTTCATAATATTGCGTTCAAATGATGATTATGGATGGAAAGTAAAGAAATGCTTAAGATGTAGTTTCTTTACATTATGAATGGTTGGATGGTTCAGCGCATGTTGACAGTTTTACTGCAATCGAAGACTAAAGTTCCTATAGATGTTTATCTTTGTAGATATTTGTAGTGCATCTTGCCTGGCGTTCATAAACTTGGAAAACAATGAGTGGTGATTCGTCGATTTGTTTTGGTTAATTTATTCTTTATGCAGGTCCGTCTTATGTTGCAAATTGTATATTTTTCTTTGATCTTATTCTTTTTGTTTTCTGTTAAAGAAAATGCATCCCAGAAGCGAAGTACATACATCCACTGTAAGGCTGGTCGGGGACGCAGCACAACCATTGTCATCTGTTATCTGGTGAGTTAGCTAATAAATCTAGTTATAATTGATCTTTTCTGTTTCCGGTTCTCATAAAATATTTCTTTATGTGCAGGTGAGGTATAGGCAGATGAAGCCTGATGCTGCATATGATTATGTGAAGTCAATACGACCTAGGGTCCTCTTAGCAGCTTCCCAGTGGAAGGTTTGTTTGGATTTTCTGATTTTTTTAATTTGCCTTGATGGAAGTTATTGATCTGTACTGATTGATACATTTGACTTTGAATTCAGCTGCCCTGATAGAAAATTTATCATTATATTCACATATGGTTTGAATCCCAAATTTTGTGGTTTGTTGGCCTGCCCTTATAATACACAGTGCTAAGAGCAATATATACCGATTGCAGGCTGTCCAAGAATTTTACCATCTCAAGATAAAGGCTAGTAGCTCAAGCCAGTTGACTAGTCTATCCCCAAGTCCAATGTTCTTGGCTAAGCGAGATCTTTTTGCATTTGACGATGGCTCTGTAGTTGTCATAACAGAAACAGATGTCGATGGATATGTTCCAGGAGCTGGAAATGAGATATGGGCAGATGTGAATTTAATATACCGAGTTAAAGTTGCAGGTGACGCAGCTTTGGCCAGACTCTCCGGACTGTGGTTTATTTGGAATTCTCATCAAAAGATTTCAAGCAAGAAGCTATCTAGTTAAGGTGGTTGTGTAGTTAATGGAAGCAACTGGGAAGTTTAACTGTAGATATGTCGTTTGTATGTATGTTTTTGTAAATATCGAGGCTCTGTATATAGAGCAAAACACTCGACTAGAGAAATCTGTAACGTTCCCTTCGTAGATTGAGATGCATTTCGTTCTGAAAATACTGTTGCTTAAAAGTGTTTCATTAAGCAATGGTTCAATTCTGTGTGCACAGCCAATTTGCCCTCTAGCACCGAGTTACAGTTAGTGTATGGTGTATTTTCAAATTTTGAATTAACAAGTAAATGATCTTGCTAGCAGAAAATTATCTGTTTCTCTATGTATAAAAAATTATAAAACCAAAATCTTTAATATCGGACTGGCTCGTGTGGACCACAAGCCTTCACATATGGGTCAGGTTTGTTCCGTGTCTTTCACGTGCATGTTAGTCGATACATTTTGACATCGCTAGAACATGAAGTTATCGTGGTATTAAACAATAAAGTACACAAAATTTTAATTTCTTCTCTCATATAATACTATCTAGTACTAGTAAACATGATTACTTCAAATTTTACGATAAAACGGATTTCCTTAATCTTGTGTAGTCATACACAGTCGTTCGTACCCTTTGTATCCTGATGTAACGGAGGATTCAGGGCTACATATTCTTCCAGTACTTTGCCAACCTTGATTTCACGTAACCTCTTCTTTTCTTTCATTAAATCAAATGCTTTATATAGAGCCATCTTTGTATAGAACAGTGCCACGCCCAAGAAAATGAATGCAAGAAGGCCTAAAACTGCACAAAGTACAACCACAAATAAAGATAGGAAATATATTAGGTGCGCTCATGCTATATTGTCAAAATAATCTTGACAGAATGTTGAATTCTGTCATTGGATTATTTAAAAAACAATCAATTTTTGCATCTAATCATATGTTGCCAACGATGTTTCTATCAAATAGGTGGACAAAATTATCTGACAAAATGGCTTGCCTCTATTATGTATTTGAGATTATGCACACATCTATACAAGATCATCATTACGAACATAAATTTGTACATGCAGGACTTGTTCGGTAAGGTGAACTATGTAACTCTTTTGACCATCAGATAATCATGCAATTCGGGAATTACTAGTCTTGAACTCAATTTATAAATAGGTGAATTTCGTGACTTGAACTCAAAATTTGCCTCATACTATGATCTGATCTAACAGACTCGGTTAGACACTCGGTGGATTCTAAGAAGAGGGCTTACCATTATAATTTGCAACGATGTCGAAAGATTCTTTATTATGCAGTGTTTCAGATTGGCATCTTATTCCAGCATCATCACAATCACCAGTCAAGTTCCATGTTAATGAGAGTCCAAAGCTATTATCAGACAGATATGGACTATATGAAAATGGGATTGCAATAGTTTTCACAGAATCGCACGAAACCGGAGGGGAAAACGATGGTTCTACGACGTAGACATGATGGTTCGATCCACTGAGACAGGGGACTTGCAGAAAAGAAGCCGAAAGCTGGGACGAACAATTGATGTATTTGTACTCTTTCAGAACATAGTAGTAACTGAATGGAGTGCAAGAAAGATTCAGATTCAAGAAAACTTCAGGGACACAGTTTTTGGGATCAATAAGGTCAAGTTTTCTGGTATCCCAATTGGTGGACTTGACAATTAGATCACCATAAGTTGGGAAATGAATAAATGTTTTGTTTTGTTTGTAAAATAGCTCGAAACCAGGACGAACGCAGTGATGTGGCTGCTCGTCCTGGATACGGGATGGGTACCGAATTCCAGGGAAATCTTGGACACTGATGATAGACGACGGATTATTAGGTTCGCGAGCTTCTGTAACTAGAAAAACATAGGAGAAAATTGTGAAGAAGATGAAAAAATCCATGAAATTATGAAGAAAAACAAAGTTACAATGTAAGGATACTAAGGTTTCAACTTTCAAGTGGTCCAACAATTGAAGTCTAAAATAGAATAGCAAAGGGGGAATTGTAAAGAGCTTGGCGTGCTTGACCAGCAAGGTATGTGGCCTAGCATAACATTCTCTCCTAAAAGTTAATTATAAGTAAATAATTGGGTATTATATGACAAATGAAAATCGATCAATTTAATTATAAATGAAAAATCGAATTGGGGACAAAATAAATCAGCTATGCGTTGACATTGAGTTGTGTTTTCTTTGAAAAATGAAAAAAAACTTTATTAAAAAAACTATTCAATCTTGACATATATCATATTATTATTGTATTTGTATGATTATTACAGAATATTAACGTTTGATTATTAATCGATGCCGTCCGACAATTAAAGACAGTTGGCAATTACTTCCAAGTCAATGCAATTGTTTAAACTTTAAAGAAGTTATATCTTCCAATTAGAGTTTGATTACTTCATATGAAAATTTAAAAGACTTTGGGGCATTTTTCTCCGCTCTCTCTTTCATATGAAAAGACTTTGGGGCATTTGTTCTCTCTCTCTCTCTCTCTCTCTCTTTGACGCTTTATTTATATGTAAATAATTATGTAACTCCATTATATAAAAATATGATTATTCTAAATTTCTTATCAACCAAACGAAGTCTTAAGAGAAGAAATTGTTTCGTCTTCTAAAAATTGTGCCGAGTGGTACTATCACACAATTTTGATATTTTATCATATTAAGTGCTTGTTTGAGACCCGTTACGTTGCAAGATAATGAATTTTCATTTCCTCCAATTGTGAGCCTGCATTGACTGATGGTATCGATAAGTGGAGCAAGTAATTGTCTTCGTTTGACTTTTGTAGTGTAAATGGCATATCCATACAACAAAGAAGAAAAGGCGTGTGCAATAAATGAATGCAAGGGTATACAAATTTGGGAATAAAGGATATAGAGTGGAGTAGAGAGAGAAGAAAGAGTACATATAGAGGGTGTAGAGAGATAATAGTTTTAAAAATTATTTTCCGATTATTGAAAAAAAAAAAAGTATATCATTTTTGAATTTTAAACTCAAAATCTATAACTTTCTCTAATTAATATGAGCTTCACAAGTAAACTTTTTTAAAAATAGACATTGTAAATTTTTAGTATCCTAGTTTTTCTTGTTCTTTTTGCGGATTGTACAAAATGTTGAAATTGGGATGTGATAAAATTTAGGCATTATTTATCCTACTATATTCATGAGAAATAAGCAAGAGATTTTATATGATTGAAATCTTTTTTTTTTCATATAACGAAAAGCTTATAGTCCGTAAAATTTCCTTATGCATATTTGTTTGCTATTTTTTTTCTAAATAAAGATCAAGTAGACATGTTTGCGAATGGTTTATAATCGATTTAAATTACAAAAAGATAGAAATGAGTAATAGAATAAGTGAGTATAATTTGTGAATTCCACAAAATATATGAATTAAAAAAAATCTAGAAATATAAATATAACGGGTTTGTTGAGCTATATTTTTGTCAAGAAATTCATTTTTAAAAAAATAAAGTACTTTGTCAGAATTTCAGAAAATTAGAAATTAGGAAAAATATAAAATAGTTTAAGCTCTAAATGGTTATTTACATAATTTTTTTCAAAAATGTATTTAAATAAATAGGGATAAAAATTCTCAATCTACATCATTAATTTTTATTTTTCGTTTCCTATGTTTTGCTAACTCCCCATTGGTAACAGATTTTTCTCATTCTATATCATCATCCACTAATACCAAAAATAAATTTCTTAGAAAAGTCACCTTACGGCTTAGCCTCAAAGAGCATTATATGAAAGTCTCATGCGAGGTGAAACTCGAGGCATATGCCTCATATGAAAGCTTATGCGTCCATTTTCACTGAAAATTCTGGCAGCTACTACATGGAGAAAATTATAATGTTCACAAATAATTAACAAAGAATCTGATAAACCATGAGCATAGATGCTAAAGATTGCCGATATTTCTAATCATTTTGATTTCATCAACTAAAAAGTGGCATTCTCATTTAATAATCACCATTCAAAATACGATGATTAAACAATGTCTTAAAGTGCAAAAATCAAAATCTCGGAGGTGTAGCACATTATAATCATTTGAAAGCCAAAACAAGTAGATTCAGTGTCCAACCCTACTATGTGTTGCTGTGCGTTGACTTTGTTTTTTCCCTTTGATGACTGCAGATCTGAGATGTTGACAGACCAGAGGTGTCGTGAGTCTAACATCAATGGTGCTCTGGTGGTGGCACAATAGAGAGAGAGAGAGAGAACAGGCGGGAAGAGAGAGAGACGAGGGGAAGAAGGGGGGATAAAATTAGGGTTTTAGGTTTGGGTAATTACGATTTAGAGAGAGAGGATAGTTGAAATAGATGAATTAATATCTGATTTTTGTATAAATAAAGTTTATATCTGAAATCTGAAATTGAAAATTGAAAATTCTGATTTTTTTTTTTTTTTTTTTGTTATTTCCACTTAAAATAATTACTAGCAGTTAAATAATAAA
>CAIGRP010108673.1:0-19333 GCA_903798385.1 Fraxinus cuspidata | reverse complement strand
CATATATCTTTTCATTTAAAACCAACGTGTTAAATTTTTAATGAAAATCAACATTCTTTTAAGAATTACATTTGAGGGTAACATACGTATTATTGTATTACAAATTTACATGTAGAGTAACGTTAAAAAATTTCATTTTTCATTAAAAAAATAACATTTTATGGTAACTAAACTTTCAACTTAGTCTTTTCCATCCACAATCCTACAACACCTACCTTATCTTTATTGACATCCAAAAATTTACATTTTGTCCTTAAATATTTTCATTTTGTTACCAAAAGTTTTACACAACATTCTTGCTTCTTATACTCTAACCAGCTTAACTAAATATAAAGATAGTAGATGCGCAAGATATTTTAATCAGTGAATTTAACGGATATGCACATTTTATTTAATATATTTGAATTTAACGGACTTCTTGCTTCTTTCGTAGTATGCACATATTATTTCAAAAACGCTTCACGGACATTCTTCTTCTACACGTACTCCACCCATGTCAATAAGATATTTGACTTAGTAAACATAAAAATATTCATTCTACATGTACATCATCTTCTATATCTTTCTTTATATAATGACGTGGCAACAAATCATTCGATAGTTTAAATTTTTGACAGATTTTCATCCAATCAACCCTTGTCTATACACAATGTCAACCACCATGTCAAGAAAGCGTATACAAGTGGCATTTCCCACGTTAAAATTATATTGCTAGATTAATGAATTTGAAATGTCTTCTATAATTTACAACGAAGTCGAACTACATCGTTTTCATATTTAAAAAAAAAAATTAAAAAAAAAAAATATATATCGTGGCAACAAATCATTCGATAGTTTAAATTTTTGACAGATTCTCATCCAGTCAACCCTGGTCTATACACAATGTCAACCACCATGTCAAGAAAGCGTATACAAGTGGCATTTCCCACGTTAAAATTATATTGCTAGATTAATGAATTTGAAATGTCTTCTATAATTTACAATGAAGTCGAACTACATCGTTTTCATAAAAAAAATATATATATATATATATATATATATATATATATATATTCTTTCGTGACGTGCATTTTATTCTCAAACGTATTATGAAATATTCTTCTCATATTATTTAATACATGTGTTACCATCATATTATTTGGCACATAAGTTGGTAATTCCTAACAACCAACTATTTGACAACCATTATATATTTATAGAAAATGGAGTTTTCAACAGTGATATTTTTATTTTTATTTTGAAAATGTGTGGTTAAAAAAAGGAAAAAAATTAGATCTACGCGCATAATATTTTATTGTGTAAATATGTGATTGAAAAAAAGTATATAAAAAAATAAAATTGAAATAATGTGTGTCGAACATGGGCTGAATAATATCAATGATTATATTTAGTTAAAATGCATAATGTTTATTGTAATATATCTGTGTAGAATTATTTTTTACACTTTTCATGGTACTAAGGGTTTGAATTTTCACGTGTGAATTTGTTGTGACATTTGAAAATTAGAAATATCACGATTTCTTTTTTTCGAATGACCTAATATAAAAATAAATTATGACATTATGCATTTTAAATTGAATATTATAATTAATAATAGTATTCATTCAATATGTAAATACAAATAAAAAAAATTAGTTATGAGAAATTAAAATTTTAGTCATTTGATATCAAATCAAAGGGCGTAAAAGATACGAGCACTATATAAGAGAAGTTCACTTTAATTACAATTTTATCCTAAAAAGTTATTTTTGATTTATTATTATTATTATTATTGTTGTTGTTGTTGTTGTTGTTGTATAAATTGAGTATTAGATGAGATTGCAAGACTGTAGGGGAGTTTTATTCTTTCTACTCCCCGCTGATGAAAGTTAGAAGGTTAGGTTTCAAAATAATGAATTTGACTTGTATGTAAAGAAACACGTAAGACATGTAATGTAGAAACTAACACGGGCGGGCGGAGGGAGGAAGGCTGCTCAGTGCTGCAAAAAACCCATTTAATTTTTGACAGTTAATTTTAATTTTATTTTTACTTTTATTTCCCCTAGCTCCACCCCGGTAGAAAGAAATAGATATTAAACATGCATTTATAGTTTATTAAAATATTAAAAAAGAAAAATATGTCAAAATCTTGTTTATATATTTTCTAGTTATTGTGCACTAAACATGCATTTATAGTTTATTAAATGCGGTCGAGTTTAATTTTGAATTCTATAATTTTGATTATTTATCTTTTCGATTCTAGTCAAATTGATTTCTAAAATATTGGTAGTGATGCTTACGTTTGAGAGGATGTGCAAGTTGATGTTACGCATTATACTAAGAATATCTATGGAATGATTGTCTTAATTTCATCTCTAAGCTTTTTTAAAATATGAAACTCTATTCACTAGATTTTAGTGTGTCAAATAATGTCCTTTTTGTTACAAATTTGAGTAAGAACAACTCCATCCGAGGCAATGATGGTTTTTTTTCCCCCGCATGGATTGCCACTTATTAACGTATATACCCTTATGCCATAAAAAAGAAAAAAAGGAAATGTTTATTTAGAATTTTTTAAGGATAAAAAGCTAAACAAACTAATTAAGATGAATCAACCAAATCCTAGAGTATAAAACTAGGCAAAATACAAAATGTCACTAGTACAGAGCACAATACAATAATAAATGATAACTTTAAAAAGTCAACATCTTTTTCAATATTTTATTTGGCCTATGATCGGCAAAAATATGAACAGAATCAAATATATATTGTCACAACTTTTGGTTGTGCTCTAATCAAATCCAATAGAACCAATGCCTTCCTAAAATAGGCTTTTTTTTTTCCAACGTTAAAGAAGAAGCTTAAAAAATTGATCCAAAAAAGTGACTTTTGATGTTGTCCAAAAGCCTAATGGCCGTTCAATTTATAAACAACATTATATATCCTTATCGTTATCTTTTCGTATGTGTCCCAAAATATACAGCTTCTTTATTCGACATAATATTCGGTCTCCTTGAGAGGAAGCAAATTTTTTTTTTCATTGTGTGAAAAATAGGATTAAGATGAATTGTTATAATGAAAATTTTGGCACTACACCGTATTAGAATAATTTATAAATATTGAAAAATAAAAAATTTCTTTTATTTAAAAGTAGCTTTTATTTTTTATTTTTTTGTACTTGTATATAAATTTATTCATAAGTGATTGTTATTTACTTGTACATAATTATCTGACTTACAAGATATAAGCTTATTATTGATATTTTTACTCAAGCAAAATTTCAGTTAGTATTTTTTTTTTCATTATAAGCAAAATTTTGACTAATAAATTATAATGTTATAAGTGAATTTTTTTATTATAATGTTGAGCCCTTAAAAATCGATATGGAAGATATATTAAAATATTTAATTTTGTAGTTATTAATTTCATTGTTACGTAGATTTTATTATTCTCAATTATTGCTAAATTTAAATAAACATTAATTAGGGCATAGTTTTAATATCATTTGAAATTTTATTTTTCAACACATACAAATTATTCTAATTATTGCAAATATTGCCCAATTAAAGAGAAAAAAATAAATAAATTAAAAGAAATTTTTACGTAATTGTAGCCAAACCAAACAAAATGAATTAGAGCTACATAATAATTGCTAGTTGTACATGTAATCAGTTCATGACTGTTTAATGTTGTCTTAAGGACCCCATAAATATTTTAATTAGGTGGAATTCATCTAAGAACACCCTGTCACCACCTTTGTGTTGGAAAATTTATTCACACAACTCACTTAATTAACTATTAAATTATACTAGAAACATTCGTGTCTTTTGGGATCACCAAAAAAAGGTTAAATTTTGGATTTCCACAATTTTTTTATTTTTTTTGGTTTATTTACTTGATTATAACTGATCGATTCTTTGTAAACTATGAGTGGAAACTATTCTTCTCTAAAGCAATTTGAATCCACTTGTATTCAGATAACCATAATTGCAGCTAAATTAAAGAGGTGGACAGCGAGAGGTAGAGAATTTGGCCGCAGCATTCACCAATGAAGTTTAAATCATATTGCTTAGCTAAGTCTCCTTGTTCTTTTTATTTTTTTCTTTTCCTTTTGGTATAGAAATTTCTTTAAATTTTGTTGTGTGGTCTTTTACTAATTACTTTTATTTCAAACGATTTGTTTCTTTCATATGAATAAATATTTAAGCTGTTGTCTTTGAAATAATTCGGCGCTCGTTCAATTCTTGTTTATTACTTCTCACTATTAAAATTTTCAAGTTTAGTTATCAAAAATCTTTCTCAATTAATAGATTTTTTTCACTATTTTATTACGTAATTGCTGACTAATTTTCCTATGAATATATTACAATTATCAAATTTGAATATTCTAAATGCCTATAAAATAGTTAATTTTAAAATTTCATCCTTTTTCTTGCAACTCAAAAAGTTCATTATTATTTAATTTTCTTATAATGACTTGAGTTATGAATGTTTTAATAGCGTAAATATATCTCGCATGTTATATGGGACACTTGGAAAAATATTATCCAATTTAGATAACATATAAAAGTAAGCGATCGGTTTGAACTGAAAGATTGAGGGATAACCATGGTCTTCCAAATCAAAAATTAAGAAACTAGAAAATAAAAACCGTCGAGATTTCTATATATGGATGGTTATATTCACATCAATTTATTATTATTTTTATATAAATACACCACATTTAATTACATCAAAGGTCATTAACCTTTATTTATTATTAAACTTATATTCTTGACTTTTTTCTTCGTCATATTCTTAAATTTAACATTTTATCCATCAGAAAATCATAAATTTCGTCCAAAAATATTCTTAACATGCTTTAAAATGTGAGTCAAATATTTCATCGTATTTTTTGCATTATTATTTGTTTTACTTATTTAAAATACAATAGGCGAATGAATATATATTAAAGAAAATTTTGAAGAGAAACCATAATTAGGAACAATTTATGTTAATTTCAGAATATGTATGCAATGAAAAAAGTTTGAGATATAAATTTGATAATGAGTAAATGTTATGAACATTTAATGCAATTAAAATGTAGCCTATCTATAATATATTAAATAGTACATTAAACGAAAATCATTTTTTGGACGATTATAGTCCTACTACAATTCAATTATTTCAGTAAAGTAAACTATAATAAATATTACAAAATCATTGTTAATGCATTTATTCCTTATTATTTATTTTCAATTAATTAACATTAACATTCACATTGATTTAATTAATATTAATTAGAATTTCATATTCACATTCACGTCCATTTGCTGTTCTTAATTCCCAGTTAATTAATATTCACGTTCATTTAATTAATATTATTTATAATTTCACATTCGATAATACATTTCATTATTCACGTTTATGTATGCTAATTAACATCAAGTTTTATTCAATTGAAAATTAAATTATATTCATTTAGTATAAATGATTTAATATTCATTGTCACACACACACACATATTACTTGGTAAAACTAATTGACATTCAATTAATTCATGTATCGTATTTGTCATTTACTTATAATTTTAATATTTGCTTTGAAGTATGCATTTCACTATTTACATGAATGCATAATAATAATAATGAATACTTATTATTATGAATAATCAAATATTACTTTCATAACATTTTAGAATGACGTGCAACGCGATGACTAATTTATTAAAAATTATGTGGTGAATATATATAGTCATTCTATATTATAATTGTTATCTTAGTTAAATTTTATTTTAAAGTAGACTGTTTAAATAATTATTTAATTAGGCCACTCACATCTAGCAAAGGATATTAGGATTCGAAGTCCAAGAGCTGAATATCCCAATAGACAATCAAAAGGGCAATGAAGAATAGTCACTATTTAATATTATCATAATTGAATTTAGATTATCTATCATCTGACGTGGCATTTCACTCGTGTGTGGTGTAAACTACAATGAAGTTTGAATGGACGGATTCGTTTGAACACAATTTGGACGGCTCTATACAGATCAAATTGACTTTTGTACTTCCAAAAACAACTTGATGATAATAGTACCTCTTTAAATTTAAAGAAAATATTTTACACAACTCCAACAAACAATTTATTTTTATTATTTATTTTACTTTTCCACACAATTATTTACTCTTTTTTACCCATTTGTCAATTAATTTATATATTTATATACAAATTACTAAAATATTCAATATAATATAAATAATCCAAGAAGTGGAGCACCGAAATTTGAATTTCATCAAATGCGATCATGATCAAATATAATGGAGTGGGGGGTTGACAATGTAGAAAATCAAATACATTCTATATTTTAAAAAGTTCAAAATGAAAACCTCTAGGAACTTAATCTCAAGCTTTGGCTTCATAAAATAAAGAAAATCTCACTTTTAAATATTCTCTTGGAGATGCACTGAACCCTAAATAATTATCATGTCATCTAAAAGTATTGTGTTCAAATAAATTTATTAAAATACACATCAAATTTCCCAAATTTTAAATGGAAATATAGGATAATAAATAGCACGTGTTGGGTTGATTTACTTAGATGTTTCAAATTATGAGAACTAAAGCATGAAAAGCAAGATAGAGAATAACTAGTGTTCTAAAAAACTTGCCAAGCCCATGCGTTGTCTAGGTTCGAAACTCGGGCAAAAGCTTTTGCTTCGCGCTTAGCTGTTTTTTTTTTTTTTTTCAATTCCTGAATGCTGGATTTTTTTTCCTTCCACTCTTTCGTCTTTCCTTGGCGCTTTTTATTTTTTTTTTTAAAAAGTTATTTTATATATGACTTTAGTTTATTAATTTTTTTTATTTTTTCAAAAACCTTTTATTTGATTTTAATTTCTAATTTTTTAAATACTTTATGTGAACAAAAGTAAAAAAATGACTTTATCCAATAAATAGTTAAGTAAGATTTGCATTTTATCGTAAAAATGTATTTTGGAATAGTAGATTGATGGAGAACGCGTGTTTTAAAACATAAGAAATTTTTTTGAGTTAGCGTATAATATTATTTTATTGAAAATTGTGTGTTTGAAAATAAGATGGAGAAAAATGTACTTTAGAAACAATAGAAATCAAACAAAGGCTTAAACTATAATATTATCTACAGTACGTAATTATGATTTTGAAACTCATTATTTTTGTTGAAACCGAAAGCATGTATAAAGTTTCTATATATTTATTAAGTATGACTTTTTTAGTTAAAAATTGAAATTACGAAAAATAATCTAATTTTTACGTTTCAAAAATTTGAAAATTGTATAATTGACTAATTATAAGAATTAATAAATAAATATAGCATTTTACAATTTTAGATGTTTGGTATGTTTTATTTTAATTATTAAATAAATAAAAATTTAATATAATATTAAAAATAAAAAAACTTTTTATACGTTTATATCTCGCCCATACTCGCTTAAACTTGTAAAACTTGAAACATCGCTCACACGACTAGTCACTCTTTACATTTTTTAGAACACTGACAATAATATGCTCCCGTTTGGCCCAATTAAATTATAATTTATTTTTCTCTTTTATCAACAACAATGTTACAATAAAATAATATTATACGTAAACCCACAATTTTTTTTTCTTAAAAAAACAATTATAATTATTATAAACCTTATAACATAATCCTTGAAGTAAACATTTTGTTAAAAATTATCTTCTCTCTCTACAATTATTAATTTTAATACTGTTTCTTGATTGAGAGTGAATATTAGAAAGAGTGGTTCTACATGCATGTAAGAGGACAACGATAAATATTGAACTTTTAGAAACCCCATCGGTTATTTTATTTCATAATTTTAAAATTATATGTCATCACGTCCATTTTTATTTTCACAATAATATACCTATAGTAAAATTTATTTATTTTATAATATACAATAAATATGTTATATAAAAATAACCGTCCCATGAACTCGACCTTCCTCGCCATCTTATCATTAATTTTCTAACACTTTAATGTTAATCAGATGAGTATTGTAGCAATCTTCATGGTGTCATTAGATGCAAAGACTGCGACTCACATTTTGTCCATAAGAATATTGTATTAATATATAAGATTCCCAATTAAATATTTCACGACTTTTCATCTTACAGTACCCTAGTTTAAAAAATAAAAATAAAAATTCATGACTCCTGCGTGAGGTTTAAGGTATATACATTTTCTTTATTAATGAATAAATAATTTCAGTCGGTATTTATTAATTACTTTTTGATTTTCTTTATTAATGAATGCACACCAAGTTTATGAAAATGCTCTTGACTATCAAATTTAATAAGGGATTCTCAAGGAACTGAATCTTACATTAATCTTAATTTAGTGAATTGACAATAAAATAAAAAAATGTGTTAGATAATGGTACTTTTTAAAGGATGATTACACTTTATATTTATAAAAAGTGAAAACATAGTTGAGTATTGTTATTCATAATAATCTCGGACAACAGATGACACTTATGAAACAATAAGATTATCGCCGAAGTTGGCGATTCTAATGTTCAGTGCTATTTTTTCCCTTTAGTTTAGCACACCCTTACATAATACCCAGCTCATCATTTCCCATCTAACATTAGTTTATTTATGAGTTAAATCCACAAATCTGCACCAATAAAATTATTATATTATATTTTTTATTCAATGGAATCTGACCTTTGGGAGCAGACGAGGTTAATTGTCCTCTTAATATACACACTGTCTTTTTGTGATTTTATCTTAATTTAAACATTATATTTTTACTTATTATTTATTTATTTACTTGCTTAAATTAGAATGATTTTTAAATATCAAAACATGTGCCAAAAACGTGTTCAACTGATTCTGTTCAAACAAGGTAAGTCATTCAGTCAGGACTGAGTGAGTGTTGTATGTTAACAAATTCTTGGCTGTGATTTTTTAGATTTTTCAAACCCTAAATGATGTGTAATATTTATCTACCTTATAATAGCATATAAATGAAAAGATACTTATCATATTGGATATGTTTGAGTGATCAAATAATTAAAAGAAGGAAATATTGTTTTAATAAATCGAAGTTTTCCTTAATTTAATTATTGACCATATCAAACACATTTTATATTATTCTTATTATGCAAAACTTCCATATTTTTAGGTAAGACAGGTTCGTGCCTCGGAGGGGTCCTTACATAAGTAAAGAAAATCATTAAGAGACCAACGAAGGCTTTGAGAAAAAATCGATCTATGTAAGGCGAACCTGCGGCAACAAGTTTTGAAGTCATGTGACACTTTCCAGTGAGTTTTGAGTTTTGACCGACTGATGTTCTAGTGATGTATCTTAAAGCAAAAGTCATGTTTTTCAACTATAGTTGAGGAGAACACACTTGTGTCTAAATGATATAATCCTACTCAAAGATCATGCAACTTGGTGTGAGTTAAGATTTGTGAATCATAATCCAAGTGATGGTTGCGATCGAATACAATAGTAAAGTGACGATAAAGTCAAGATTGAAGGGTTTGATTCCACCTCTCCCACAAGTCAAAAGAAGAAAGAATACGAGTGAGTTGTTCTTTACTTGCTTTTGATTATTTTTGTTAATTTCACGAAATTACAAAACCGAAACTATTGTATTTTTTATTATTTGATAGTAAATTATTTTACTCGTGAATGGGGGTTGTTGATGTTTCCTTTAGGGGTTTACCACGTTGTATCTGGTGTTCATTATTTAATTATGTAATAGATTATATCTTGTAGAATACAAATTTGTTTATTCTCCCAGTTAGAATTGTATGTAAAACTGCTCGTAGGAAGTTGCGTATTCTAGCTGAAACGAATAATTGAGACAAATTATTTAATTACTTAGGTTTTAGTACTTACATATATACTCATATTGATCACGTTTTGGATTATGAGTTTGACTAGAATGCATATGATTTTACAAATAATTTGGAAAAATATCTTGTGTATTCTACCCGCCAGATCTTAATCAAGTTGTAGGAAATAATTGCAACTTTTCATACATACATAAATACATATTATTATATATGATTGTATATGCAAATTAACATATATAGATACCACATGTGGATATAATTGAATTGGATATGGGAAGAAAAAAGACGTTAAAAGTTACAATTTTATTTTATATATACAATCATATTCAATCTAGTGTAACAATGTTAAATGAACTAAACAATTAAAGTCTTGGACGACCGACCTATTAAACTACAAGCTCATTGAGACCAACGGTTCTAAAGCATATTTTCACATGATCTAGGTTACATGTCAAGAGGACCCCTTTGGTAAGTGTGATCACGTTTGGCTTAGTTTATAAATAGGTTAAATTTTCTTATAAGTTTTATTAAGAATGTTTTTGATTTCATATTAGTAAATAAATAAATAAAAATCGCATTTATTTCGACACCAAGTAGAGTTTATTATCAAAATAAGTAATTTATGTTTAACTTTATGTGACCCTTCTTCATTAAAACACTAGTTTCTGATTCCACCATTATGTGGAATATTCGGCCGTCACCTTCCCTCTGTAGGTAGTAAACAAATTTGGCATCTACTTTGCAGACTGCGAGGATGAAAAAACGAAGGAAACTAGTCAATCTATTTGGTGGATCATTTCTCCCCTCCCACTCAACTTCTATAATATCGAGTGTTAGGATTTTATCTTAAAATGTCAATTTTGTTGGGAAGAGCTAAAATTCTTATGTATTGGTCATTGTTTTTCCATCTAATTCTAACCAATGCATAATTTTACTTTAATGTGTCCTACAAGATGATGACTCGTTACAAAAAATCAGTCTTGTAATCCAAATGCTTGTTGGAGTTTTAAACGATTGAAATCTTGTTTAAGATTTTTAGAGCATGATACTTGATACCATATTAATTCGTGATATTTCATCTTCAAATTTTGACATTGTTAAGATGAGTAATCCATGTTAAATCCGTGTGAAAATTTTCCTTTAAGAAGCTGAAAGTTGCTCTACACGATGTGCATATTTTAAAAATGTAGAATTAACATACATATCAATGTCAACCTCAAAGAAGAAGATCTTTTTGGAGTTGACTTGACTTGGCATAATTGCAAATATACATGTAATATGTATAGCGTGTATGTGTGTATTTTGTATATGTAATATGTGTTTGTATATTGACAACTTGGGCTGCTTATTCTGTGACATTCCCTGCTCAAATCTACATATTCATTCATTCCTATTTTGATATGCCTTTATGAATACTTCTTCTTCTTCTTTATTTATTTTTTTAATAGTAAAAGAAACCACTTGCAGAGAGCCGCCGGACAAAATCAGTACTTTTGCTGTGAATGAATCTTACACATAATATGTAGGGTATATATTTAAATATATTTGATGTGAAAAAGGGAAGAAAGATATGTCAATTTGATCGTTAGTTAAGCACAAGTAAGTAGATCGAAATTACTATGGTTTGTTGTTGTGATTTTATTTTATTTTTGTTGAATTCTGTTGTGATTATTAAAGATGTAGATGATTTCGATTTTTGAATTTATTTAATGATGAATGGATGATAAAAGATTCTTGAAGTCGAAGGATTAATAATTTATTTGCTATCAATGATATGGTCATTACTTAGGGATTGTTTGACAAAGCTTTTAATAAAAATTTAAATAGATTTTGATAAAAGTTAATGAAATGTGTGATAAAAATTGTGAATTTCATGAGACCCGTGTTTGAAAATAAAGTTTGAGTATTGATACATCATACATTTCTAGAAGAAATTCGAAGTTTCGTTTCTCAAGGAAATTTGCTTGATAGGATCAAATCAGTATATATTCTTAAGAAAAATTATTAGCCTGCAGGTTAGTGATTCTATAATAAATCGTAAAATAAAAAATAAGTAAAACGAAACTTGTTTATCTTACAAAATAATAAAACACATGATTATCGTACTTAAAAGATTTTTAATATTTTGTAAATAATGTTTAGTTACATAGGATGACTTGTACATGTTTGTAGAATCACAGGCGAATATACACAGATTCTTGCATGCACGAGCCAAAACATATGGATCTGTGTTGGGTTTTAGCTTACATTTAATGTAATAACGATCACCGTGAACCCAGAATTATTTTTGTCAAATTTGAAGTCTGGTACAAGAATTTCTTTTGCCGATGTCATTGATTTAGTTCTTCGTCCCTATTCTACTTTAAATTTCACGCATAAGAAACAAAAATTGATTAGTTTATATGTGATCACCTAAAGAATATTAGGGACCTTCCTTATTTTCTGCTAAAAACGGATTATTTTCCTCAATTTCTTCTAAGTCATTTGCACCAGTAAGTTGTTTGGCTCTCTGGGCTTCAAATTCCCAATCTGTTAGAAGCAAAACCACCATCATGGCGACCATACAGGCGACCTGAGCCGCCAACAGCCCCAGCCACAGCCCTGCAAAATCAAAGCCAACGTAGAACCCTAAACCAACCGCCACTGGCATCCCGACTAGATAAAAACAACCCAAGTTGATGTTTGCTCCAACTTTGGGCCTTGCTGTTCCTCTCAACACCCCACAACCAGTTGTTTGTGGACAATTTCCTAACTCACATAGCCCAATTATTGGTAAAACCAGTGAAGTCAATTCTATGATTTCTTGGTCATGAGTGAACATTTTGGCCCAACTATTCCTCATGGTTACTGTAAAAAACAGTGCTGAAAACCCCAGTAAGAAGCTGGCTGTGAGAATATTAAGAAAAAAAATTAAAAAAGAATGAGGAAGAATATACATGATGAGTTAGAGTTCTTACAAAAAAAGCTCATGAACAAAACGACTATGATACCTTTATTAGCATTGACAAGTAGTTTAAATGAGTAAATTAGTCTATGTGATAGAGGTCTTGGATTTAAGTCTTGCCATAATCATTTTATGAAAAGTGTGCAAATATGAGGTTTTAGATAATAGACAAATATGGAGTGCACGAGAAGGTTGTGTTGAATAAATAGAAAGTTTCTATGTGCAAAAGTTAAGCTTTTAGATGAAATTGTTTGATGATAAGTTAAACATATATATCTCTAATACCTGAAAGGCCTATAATGGCTGCAAGCTTTGCTTTTGCTGGTTGCCTTGCTCCCAATTCATTGCCTACCCTGGTGGAGAGACTGAAGCTAAGAGAAGATGGAAATATGTAAATCAATGCAGTGGTTTGAATCAAAATCCCCATTGAAGAAACCGTTTTCTTGGGATTCACTAACATCCCACAAAGCAAAATCATGATTTCATACCACCACCACTCCAAACAAACAGAAATGCAGCTTGGAATGGCCAAATTCAAGTGGGATTTCCACTCTTTAAAGCATTCCATGGACAGACCTTCCCAGGTTCTTTTATAGACACCAGAAAGCAATATATAAACTATCAGTGAAGCTACAAGGTTAAAATTTGTCCAAACAGCACTTAGTGCAATCCCTTTGATACCTAAACTAAGTTTCAAAACGAGAAGACAGTTTATCGGTATGTGCAGAAGAATCGCCATTGCTGCACAGAATGTTAGAGGCAAAGTTATGGACTGCGTTCTAAGGTAAATGCGCAGTGGATGCAGTAGAGATTGTGCCAAAAGGTCAGGAATTGAGTACAAAAGATATTCTTGAGCTTGTGTTGCAATGACTTCATCTTGTTTAAAGAAAAGTAAAATTGGTTTAATGTTTAGCCATAAAAGGGATATTGGAAAAGATGTTAATACAAGTAAAAGCACTGTTTTCTGCAAGGAAATGCCAAGGAGACTGTATTTTTTTGCGCCAAAAGCTTGACCACATATGGGCTCCATTCCCATGGCTAAGCCGGAAAGAATCGAGTATCCAGTTATGTTAGCAAACCCAATAGCTAATGAGCCTCCGGCCAGCGCCAGGTCGCCTAGTGGACCGAGAAAAAGCATCGAGATCATTGAACGTGAGTAGAGCAACAGCCCAGTAAGAATCATTGGGAGGGCTATTTTGGCTATGGATTTGGATTCTTGAATGACTAGGGAAAAATGTGTAATTTGTTTGGGTTTCTTGATTTGGTGTTGAGATATTGGGCTTTTAGTGATCAAAGTGGTTAAAATGTCTGATTCTTGGGGTTTCACTGACAGGAGATTAGGTTGTTCTGAATTGCATTTGCAAGGCAGAATGGGGGATTTTAGTTGGCACATTGTGTGTGTGTGTGTGTGAGAGAGAGAGAGAGAGAGTAGGGAGATCTTGGTGGCCTTAAAAAGAGAAATTGAGGTGGGGTTTTATAGGGTTTTCCAAGCCCTGTTTGAGCCCCAAGGAAATAATGTATGTTTGAATAGTAATTTTTTTGAGAATATGTAATTAAAAAGTAAGAAATTTTTTTTTATTTACGTGTAAAATTATTTATTGGAGAATGTGTAATTTAAAACGAGTTTTGGAAAAATGAATTTTTGAAAAAAAAAAAAAAAAGGGTTCAAACAAGAGCTTAGATTGCTTCATAGAACAATTAGGCGTGGGACATTCTTTTTCTGTTGAACTAAGACCCTGTTTGATATGCCAAATTTTCCATGGAAGATGAAAATTATCCCACTTTTTTCCACTTTCTAGCCTATTTGATAGAGAATATTTTCTTGGCAATTGTTTTTCTCATTTCCTGTCACGTGACTTTTTATTCCACAAAAATGAGGAATTGAAATTCTCATGGGCGAGCTGGGTTTTTGATTTCTTGGCAAGGGAGAAAAAAATATTGTTTTTGCATTTTCAATTCCCAAATCAATTCTTATATCAAAGTATATTATTTTTATTTACACTATTCAATTTTAAATAATTCTTTCGTCTTCTTTGCATTGGTTGTTGGTTACTTGAAGATTTGGAAAATTCTTACAAATGGCTATCAAACACTAATAGTTGGAAAAAAAAAATACAATTTTCATGAAAAACAAAGTCAATCAAACGCTAAAAATGGAAAATTTCAACATTTTTCAAGTGAAAAATTATACCAATGAAATACAATTAATTGACAATTTCCAATAAAATAAGTTCTAGACAATTCAATTCCCTGAAATTCGTTTTCTTTCCACTCAAATTTTATTTTTGCAATCAAACGATCACTAAGATTCTACCTTGGTATTTTCTTCACACTTGATTAAATAATTATTCAAATCACAACGAATAGTAGTGAAGTAATGTCTCGAGCAATTCAAATAAAAAATAAATACGA
This sequence comes from Fraxinus cuspidata, assembly GCA_903798385.1. NCBI lineage: Eukaryota > Viridiplantae > Streptophyta > Magnoliopsida > Lamiales > Oleaceae > Fraxinus > Fraxinus cuspidata. The sequence continues at coordinate 4,167 of CAIGRP010108673.1, read as the reverse complement.
TTTTTTGAAATTATTGAGATATATATGTAATACTATATATCGTACAAAACAACGAATAAACATATCAATTGTCCTCTGGTTTTTTAACACGTGTTTAACCCAACTTGAAATATTGCATTTTTGTTCATGGCACGTGGAAAAGATAATTCCGGATGAGGAAATGAAGAAAAAAATCTCTTTGAACGATCATGGGGGGGCCCGATTCAGAAGGATCCACGGCCCCTACGGGCCCAATTTGTGATGATCCATTGAAAATGACTTTTGTGGAAGGATGGATGGAATTCTCATTCCACCAAATGAAATTCTCACAGGAAAATGGAAAAAGGGAAACTAAATATATATATATACAGAGTTTAAAATTTAAACACTAAATACCGACAGAATTCTAGAGCAAACATACAGTCTACAAATTAGTCAAATATTACCAAAACTTCTTAAACTTTCTTCACCAAGAAAAAAAAATAGTTTCGTAAATTATCTAAGTGAAAAAACGTGGACAATCTTATGGTCTAAGTATAGTACTCGTATAACATATTTGTTACGGTGAATTAGATATCACGATTTAAGTATGGTCGTATGCTTTTCATTCTAATTTTTGAGCAATCAGATTAAATTTAGCAATCATCAAGAACATTCAATCAATTTTCTTGGAAATTATAGAAATAAAATAATGGGAATCACTACAAATGCAAACCTGCATATTTCCACAAGCAAATATTCTGTTTTCACTTTGGGTCCATGTTTTGAGTTTGGCCAACTTGTATAGTGTAAAAGTTGGACTTCACGTAAGATTCTCTACACAAAAGTCTCATTTTTTTAATGAGTATACTTATCGTCCGTTTGATAGGATTTTATAAAAGTTAAAAGTAAGTTTTGAGATTAAAAAGCTATTTTTGAACATGTTTAAATAGTTTTTTTTTTATAATACTTTGTCTAAATAGAAAAACTTTGAAAAGAAGTTAGTCTAATATAACTATTTCAATAAGCTCTCTATAAAGAGCGGAAGCGAAAGTAAAAACCTGTCAAACACGGCCAATAACTATTTTTTGCAAAAGTAATTTTTGGAAAAATCCTTTTAAAATTTAAATGTGACAATAAAATAAAGGAAAACTTACTTTTAACATACTTTACGATGGACTTGCTTTATAACTTCCCTATAGTAGTGTTCTCAATGAATTTCTAGAATTCGTTTAATTTGATTAGGTTTGGATTGTGATAAAGTTTTAAGAAATGAATTTAAAAATTCAATCTTTTGAAATCGTAACAAAGTTGAAATTGAAAACCTACTCTAGAATTAGCAAAGTAAGTTTAATCATAACTCGATTTGAACAAATATTAATCGTTTTGACACATACATTCATTATTTACCTACCAATATTATAGGAAAAATAATTTGGGTAATAATAAGGTATGCGTTAATCTCATATTAAATTATTTAAAGTGAGTACTTAATAATCAAATACATAACTACATCATAAATTTAACTTAAAAATTTAGAATTACCTTGCAATTTTTCGAACTTCTTCTACAATTAGCAAACAATCTAAAATCTCAATTCAAATTAATTTGGATTGATTTAGCCATTGAAAGGGACTTTGGACGGTTGGACCTATGGAAGAAACTCAAATAACAAGAAAAGTATATGTTTTTGGGTGGATCCAAAAATTGGAAAGAGCACTTTCGGTGCGCCGTTGCACGGATCACCGACCCCACACACCCATTTTGACGCCTCTCCGCCGTGGATTACACTTCCAAAATCAAAATTTTGTTACCATGACTAAAATTGATTGATTATTTCAATCAAACTTTCCATAATATATGCTAATAATAACATTAAAATAAAATAAAATGCATTGAACATTATTAATATTTGATAATAAAAAAAAAAGAGTAACACTTGCGAGGGTAAATTATTGAGAGCGAAAATGCAGAATGTACCAAGTTTTATTGTAATTCAATTATCTTAGCAAACTTAATTGTGAAAAATGATAAACGAATGGCTTATTGAGAATATTTGGTGTTTTTAAATCTTACCGTCAACTAGATTCTAGTAGTTGGACAATGACAAAATGTGGTAAAACATTACGGTACTTGATATCATGAAATATTAAAGTTAAAAATAAAGCTAAAAATTTGATGTTTATAATGTTAAATCCAACCGAGTATTGCCTACCAAACTGATGTAGTCCAAATGGAGACATGGAAAGAGATGACTTTATTCCTTTTCATTGTTGAGTTTTATTGCTTTCAATCTAAAATCTGATGCTTATTTGAATAGTTAGGACTCATTAATCACCTTTACGAGAGATGAGAGACTAAAAGCAATTATAATTTAAGTTGCATTAGATTTGCTTAAAAGTTGTAGCCGCAAACAGTGTTGGTTTGCTTTTTGATTGAAATGTTATATTGTCTTTAAGATTTTCTCAATTCTCGTCAATAATTCCGCACGAATCAACAAATTTATCGATCAAATCACTTGTCGACATTAGATTGAACCGAGCATTGTTTCATACTCACAAACAAACCTTATGGCCCGTTTCGGATTCTGCTTTCCTGGAGAAGCAATCTTACACCAGTTTCTTTTAATGAATCTAATCAAAGAAAATTATCCAAATATATCTTTAAAAAATTTCTTATTTGCCAAACAAGCCCTTAATATTCCACAGTAGCAGGAAATGAATATTAATCACACCCATATCATGGCAAGAATAAATATCAAACACCAATTACAGTAATACAATTATACAAATAAATCAATTATTTTCTGTACATCAAAATTTCGCCCACGCATATTCTCCAAAAAAGTAGTAAATTTCTATTTTTTTTTATTTTCATATATGACAAAAAAAAAAAAAAACTGAAAAACTGAAGGTCTAAACGCATGATGTTCTATAGTATTGATTTTACCCGTTTATACAATAGCCATAGTAGAATGCCATTACACTATCTCTTACCAAGTCTTTGACGATGGAACCAACCCAGCCGTAGCCGTCCCCTGAAGGTCTCGGAATTGCAAGTTTCCTTGATCTGAAACAAGTGAGTATATAACTCCGTTCATGTGGCCCTTTCCGATAACTCCCACTACTTTCTTACTGTTATTCACAGCTTCGCTCCTCTTCAGATACCAAGCAAGATACTTCGTATCATTTATTGGAAAAAGTTAAAAAGGCATTCAGAGTACTGCTTGAAATAAAGAAACATCAGCATTCACAACTAACTACGTCTTGTTCTAAATAAATTTGGAGTGCACTTTGAATTCTTTTGTATGACTTCGTTGGCTACAAATATTAATATTGACATTCCATCTTAAAAGTTCAATATTATTAAGAGTAGCCCTAACACTCATATATTGGTTGATATCGTCATCATTATTCAATTTGTAAACTTTATCCCTAAACATGCCTTACAAATGGTGGCTCGTTTGAGTATACTAATCTTGTAATCGATATTCTCGTTTTTGAGTCTTAATTGGAACGAGCTACTCGTTTGAACTTAATAGACTCTAAAATTTTAAATTTAGGGTTCATCATCTTGAAATGTCAGCCTTATTTAGCATCCGTTTGAGTTCCATTATTTAAATTTTTTTTCCTAACTCATTTTCAACCTCATATTCTCTAAATAAAATAATTTTACACGTAAACTCAATTTTTTTTTTTAACTTTTGAATCACACATTTTCCGAAAAATCACTATTACAAAATCTATTTTCCCAAAGAGGCTCAAACAAACCCTAAGATGAGTATCCCACACACTTATATGTTGATTAATATCTTCATCTTTTTTATCCTTTAACAACAGGAACCTCTCAAGTCTACGCAATATATGTCCCAACAACCACATCATTCCCGTATTTTTTCATCTTCAATTGGGTGGCACGATCAGTCCAATAATACATACAAGTTAACAACTCAACAGGAAGTACCATAATACACAGCAACTCTAATAATTGTTCAAAAAATTAGAAGAATGACTACAACACGATGCGTGTTGCTGGTTAAATCAGCGATAATATCTAAATTTCGTAAAAGCCAGGAGACACAAGCCAATCATATGAATTCTCTTTTTCCCTCATAAGTAGCACAGTTGCCAAACAAATCAATAACCATATGTTGTTTAAACACTTACTGTATCAATTCATATACGGGAGGCGGCAACAATGATGGATGTG
>CAIGRP010108662.1:0-13651 GCA_903798385.1 Fraxinus cuspidata | reverse complement strand
TTGAATTTTTCTACTATAAAAGGGGATAAATTTCCATTGTTTTAGACACAACAAAAACAAATATTTGAAAACACATTCTAGTCATTTCATATTATCTTTGTGGCAATTGATAAGGGCTTGTTCTATCTCCCTATAGTCGTGCCCATAGAAGGAGAATCGGCTGCGAGCTATAAGGGATTTATCTTGGAGCCGTACAATGTAGAAAGTATTTACACGAAGGAAAGGCCACACGACTTTAGGCAGCGTTCATTGCGACTCTCTTATGCCAGCTTTTCTAACTCAATTCTCATATTTATATTATTTGATTCATGGTTGTAGTTAATAATTTATTACACGAACCACATAATTTTTACAACAATATACATACATATATAATATTATGGGAACTACGGCCATTATCCATTTGTCCACATGATTCTTGTTATAAGAATTCATTTAGAAACTAGAAAATATAAAATTGATGTAGCATAACAACACCACAGAGAATTGCATGAAAGCTCTCAAAGTTGATAAAAATCACGGATGTCAAACACAGAGATATTCTAATATATGAAAAATTTGTTTAGTTATATAAACTCTCATCACATACACCAAACAATCTCATTACAGAAAAGTAAGAAATCATATTTTATTTGAGATAGACAACCCAATTTTACTTTAATTAGATAATATCGAATCAAAATCCTAACGTGATATCCTTTGTTGACTTAACCTGGTTCGTCCCCGAACTCACGACTATTCTTGCAAATGGTCCCTCAAGTCTAAAATATCAGTACTTAAGGCTTACCTCATTAGTCACTAAATGATTCCATGTGCAAAATTTAACTGGACATCCTATGTTGACAAGGGATTGCTGAGCTAGCATAGATTTCAGACATCAAATGTACAGCTTAATACTCCAATATGTTACATAGTCATTTCTATTTTCGAATAGCAGCTTAAATTATTTTTTTTCTAAAAAAAAAAAAAAAGGTTCAGGCTCAACATGGTACGTGAAGCATGTTTAAATAAGTTATTTTTTCTTACTTCTAAGAAAATGTATAATTTGGAAGTTGCTCTTTGTTTTGTGTCAAATAAGTACTTATATAACTTCGACCAATAAAAGAAATTATTAAGCCCTTTAAGCTTAGGCAAATTTCTCCATGAGATTGAATAATATGATGCTTCATCACGATGTTATTGGAGATTTTTAACAGAATAGCGAGTGAGCAATTGCATGGAAAAACGTGTTTCTTAGAAGATTTATAGTAGGGTTTCACAAAAAAATGGCGAAACCGTAAATTGAACCGAACCGAGCCGAACTGAAACTGTTGGTTCGAATCAACATAAACCCGCGATTTTTTCACTCAAACCAACCCAAATCGTTTCAAAATGATTTACTTTAGGTTTCGATTTTCAAAATTGCACAAAATCGAACCTAATCTTTTTAAAATGGTTTAGTTTTTGTTTATGAAACTTGCTGGTGCTAACCCAAGAATTGATTACAGCCTTGATTCCCTTTTGGCTGTTGAAGTAAGTCTTTTTTTCATCTACCTATATTGTTTGTGAAATAATGTTTAATCATACAATCCTTGTGATATCTGCCATGTATTTTCCCCAAGAAAAGAGAATAACTACAGCATTCTATGTTCATTTGTAAAATGGTAACTTGTTAAACAAAAGTAAATATATTCATGAGTCATGACCTTCACATTATTAAAATTGGCACCACGAATTTTTAACAATTTCTAACATTTGTTTCTCTTCTAAAAATTGTCTTTTTTAGGTCTTTGTTTTTGTTGAGAATATGGTGATTTGTGGAGTGGAAAAGCATGCAATTTATAGTTGTGAAGAATGATTTGGGTGGAGAAAACAAGCCATCAATCGAAAAAATCACGGATTAAAATCGAACCAAACTATAAATAATGGTTTGGTTTGGTTTGAAAAAGGTTCGATTTGATTTGGAAAAAAATTAAAATCATGTAAGATGGTTTGAGTTGAAAATATGACACAAATCGTCCAAATTGAACTGTGTTCACCCTAATTTATAGAGATAATTAGTCTAGATACTTACCTTCTTTCAGAAACTGAAAAATATTCCTAACTATAATTTTTTTTAAATAAATAATTTTCAATCCTATGTATAAAGGTAATTATCATATTCCTACCAACAACTTCCCACCCTAAACCTTACCATCACCACGATCGAAGAATTCACCATCATTTTCATGCCCGCCATCATCGCCATCGCCATCAATCTTGATGCAACATCTATTTTCATCCATTTTGCCATCGTTAAATATATTCCAACACTTTTAAGACATTCACCCACTCTCTTCGTCAACCAGAGACGAATTCAGTATCAGACTACAGGTCAGGCTAATACGTAGAAAAAAATAAATTTTCACATAAATTTTTTTTTTTACATGATTTTTTTTACAATAAAAAAAATGGGGCCGGGCTACAGTCCCATCTAAATCCGTCTCCGCCGTATGTAGCTCAGCTCAGTCTCCTCTGAATCCGTCTCTACCATCTGTAGCTCAGCCCAATCCCCCTATATCCGTCTCTTTCGTCAACATACTATCAACTCTTGGATTTGTTGAACCTCTATTGCCATCATCTCCACATTTACTCCCCTCAACATCTTTTTCTTTCAACTCTTCCTTCCTTACTTACCCATCATGTTTACTGATACCGTCACTATTTCAAATTTCAAATATATGATTATACAGATGGTGGGAACAGAATTAACAGGAGCTTTTAGGTAGTGATAGCCTAGGACCTAATTATCGGGGGAGTTGGATGACATAAGTCCATGGTGGTGGTGGAACCGATTTTGATGGAGGCTCCAATTTCATAGGTTGAGGAGTAGTGTTCTAAAAAATGCACATAGACAAGGTGTTGGAAAAACGCTTTATATTGATAGTAAGTGTGAATTAAGTAGTTAACTGCTAAGTTAATCGCATGCCTGGCAGTGCTTTATTAATTTTTTTATTAATTTTTATTTTTAAAAAATATTTTTTTGACTTTAAATTATTTTTTCCCCTTTTCAAGTCTTTTGTTTGACTTTAGTTTCAGATTTGTAATGAGATATTTTCATTATATATCACAAAATTTGAAAATGCACAAAAACTTGTCACTTTTACAAATGTTGCTAAAAAATGTCCCTTTTGTGTGAAAAGTCCAAATCACCCTTATACATGACTATATATATTATATAATGGGTAGTAGAATTGTTAACAAAAAAAAAAATCATTCATTACTTTGGTTGAGTGTGAGAATGAGATCTTCTTTCCCAAAAAATCAAAACTTTATCTTCCTCTCTTCCATTCCGTAACACGTAGAAAGTAGTCTTGGATTCATTTTCCATCTTGAGAGGTTAGTATTTACAAAATGTTATTTACAAAATGTTTACATTTTTTTTTCTTCTAACTTAGTATTTTTCAGTCGTTAAAGACAACATGCTCATTTTGAGTTTTAATTTCATAAATTATTATACATTTATTAGGTCTGGATTTACATATGCTTTTCAATGAAGATAATGTTCCCTATAAAATGTTGTAGAACATTCCCTATTTAATAAAACATATTCAATGATTCTGAAGTTTTTGTCATTTGGTAGTTGAGAATTGATGAACGTAATTAATGATATGAAGAATGCATTTTTTACAACAGTTTGTAAAACACAGCAATTGAATTGTCAACCACATTCTCTTGAATCTGACAGATGAAATGTCCCGTATTCACTTGTTTGATATTGTTTGTTATAATTTATTCAAAGGTGCCATTTGCATACTAATAAACCCCGATATTATGATTATGTCGAATGCTTATCATTGTTATATCATATTTTTAGGTATGAGTAATAATCTGAGACTAATTGTGTCGTATGGAGGAGATTTCGTGCATGTAGATGATGAATGGAAGTGGCACGAGAACAAAACCACTTCACTCTTAGTTCCAAGTAATATCACCTTAGCAGAACTTGTATTACAATTGATGGAGAAGCTTCATATTCATGATCCATGCACTGAAATCAAATAGAAAGTTACACTTTTAAATTTGTTATACTCATGAATTACAATTAGATATGAAGTGGTACCTGTTTACAATTAATGTGTATGTACTACCCAAACATTGAAAGTTGAACTCTTAAATTTGTGTACTCATGGATTATAATTAGATATGAAGTAGTACCAAATTACAATTAATATGTATGTATTACTCAAATATTTCTTAACCCTTTATATAGCACCACATTTGATCTTGACAATGTCACATACACAAGTATGTCGATTTTCAAGTTTAATTATGATATATATTGTTTCAAACCCATGCAAAAACTCATATAGAATCTATGATGCACTACATGATTGAGGGGAGGACTTAACGAGGTGCTAACATAAATCTCAATATTTGATTTCCACATCTTTGAAATTGATTTGTTTTTCAAAATCGAATAAACATCTACAAGACATTAGCACCAATCTAATTGAATACCGAATTACAAAAATTAATGTACATTGTTCATACACGGAATTACATAATTGAACACAAATAGTTGACTTCGCAAACCAACCATAAAAGATCCAAATTCTAACCCTCTTACGTCCTTTCAGCACACAAAAAGGTCTACATGCACATTGACAATCCAAAAAATGAGTCATAAACATCAACCGTTGCACTTTCCAAGCTAACATAAATTACAACACCTCTCAAATTGTTTTATCCCAATAACACAAGATAAATAGATAAAATTCAATGTAATTTATAGTACATAGAAGCACAATATTTACTACGTTGAACTTGTCAACTATGGTATTGTCAAAACGATGCAAAAAAATTATACAGAATCGATGATGTACTACATGATTGAGGGGAGGACTGAACGAGGTGCAAACATAAATCTCGATATTTGATTTCCACATCTTCGAATTTGATTTGTTTTGCAAAATCGAATAAACATCATCGAATCAATTCACCTACAAGACATTAGCGCCAATAGTAATTAAATACCTAACTACAAAAATTAATGTACAACGACATGATATCACATAATTGAACACATATAGTTGACATTCTACGCAAAACAACCGTGTAAGATCCAAATTCTAACCCTCATACGTCATTTCAGCACACAAAAAAGGCCTCCATGCACATTGACAATCCAAAAAACGAGTCATAAACATCAACTGTTGCACTCTCAGTGCTAACATAAATTACAACACGAACTTGTCAATTATGGTTTTGATGTACTTTACATTTTTGCATTGCAATATGTGCGCATGCAATTGGTCGTTTTTAGTCAAAATAGATTCAAAATTCATCTGCAAAAAACAGTAACATAAAGAAATACAAAATGTTTGATGATATGTCTTACATGTTAATTCAAAACAAACCTATACATAGAAGCCGAACACTTGAAGTTACATGTATGAAAGAATAATAATTTAGTAATTATTTTCAACATAAAAAACATTAGTATAAAGAATAAATAAAGTAAAATCGTGTTTTTATTACATAATAAATGAACGGGATAAACTGAACGAAATTTTCCATATGACAAAACAATTTGAAGTTGTTATCGAACTGTTTAGAATTCCAACAAGTAACTGTTGAGAATGACAGTTAATCTCGACAGTTTCTTGCACAACTGTCGATATTGACATTTAGGTTTTAGAGTTAAATTTGTGTTTCAAGACAAAAAGGCTCAGGTTAAGCCAATCTTAATGACATTACCAGTGGCATCCAGTAATGTCCCACTGCGCACAATCAAACATCAGGTTCTACAAGTATTTGAAATGCAAAAATAACTTACAAGTAAGATTAAAAAAAAAAGGAAAATTTTCCTCTTCCCCAAATGAATAATTAGATCAAATAAAAAAATAAACAAAGTTTACAAAACCAAACAAGGAAAGAAACAACATTCAACCCCCAATCAACCTATATTATATCCAAAAACCAGACGTTCACTCATACAGCAACATGACAACGTATTCATATCCATCCTACTTAAGAAATTGAAAAAACTAATACAAGTTCTGTTAATCTTGTTAAAAGGCTTTTCATGAATCGAATAACATGATGAGTGGAAGCTCGTATAGAGTAATTATGAACCAAACATTAAGAATAATGAAAATAACCAAAAGCTACAAACTTTGGCAGGCTAAATAGTATAAATAGAAGAATAATGAATGGTAATTACAAACCTTAATCACGGATCTCCGAAAGGATTAGTCGATGCTATTGGGGACCCCAACAGAACTTACAACAAAATCCAAATATTTTACATTAAATCCACTCAATATACGCGAAATCGAAAAATAAACAGAATATAAGTTCACTGATGGAGTGAAAATGTTACGTTTGGAGCTCAATTTCTATAAACCTCAACCAATAACAAGCTGCTATAAACAGCAGAGATCAAATATGGAGTTCCTTCACCTAATTGAGTAGAAATTATAACCAAATAAAATGGAAGTAGTATTGGAGAGAGTAAAATGTTAAAAAGTAAGAAAAATTAGAAAGAGAAAACTGAATTGATGAACCAATTCAGAGAAGAGGAGGAAAAAGCAGAAGAAGAACAAAAACAACATAGATGAGAAAATAGATTCATAGAAGGAAGAAGGGAAGAAGAATTCAGGTAAGAAAAGAAGAGAGGTAGCAGGAAAGAAACAACAGAAAGAACCATAACAAGGACGAGAAGAAGAAAGAGAAGAAGGACCCAGAAGAAGAGAGAAGAAGACTAGAGATGAAGCCACAATTCAATTCATCATTCATCCAACTTTACAATACAATCCTATATACAACACCCTAAAAGTAAAGGGCTTTGGGCTAACCCACTATTAATACAAGTCCAAAAGAAAATGGTCCAATTACAAAAGATACCACAAGAGTTACCCATGACATCCCTTCCCCTTAAATTTATCTTGTTCTCAAGGTTCAAAGTCGGATGTCTTCTTTGTATGCTATTAGCAGCTATCTCATTCTCTTCACCACCCTTGGATTAAGCAGGTAGTGTAAGGTGGCATATGCGTGGTTAACATTATCTGCACACCCTTAACCAGCATTTCTTTAATCAACTTCTCACTTTTTGATTTATGAATAAAATAGGATCTATAAGGCCTTAGTCTGAATGCTTATTTTCCCTCTTTCAATGGAATATGGTAGTCATGTGACCTAGGAGGAGGTAACCATGTTGGCTCTTCAAACACCTTTGGAAATCTTTTGATAACCTCCAACACTTGCTCAAGCATATCCTTACCCTTCTTCTTCTTGATGTGGTATAGTTGTCCAACTATCCCATAATGATCATTTCTAAACATTCTTCCATCTCCTTAATCCCCATCATCTTGGCAGGATATTCAAACATTCTACTCTTCAATTCTACCACTTCACCATTACTGTTGAACTGGATGCACCCTTGTATAAAATCAAATGTAACAAGACCAAATTGGTACATCCAATTTACCCCTAGTACTATGTCACTCCTCCCATCCCTGTATTTTCCTCATTGCTGAGTGACATAAGACGTTACTCTCCAGTTTATCACCATTGGATACTCTAACTGTTACTTTGCTAGTTTCATCGGTGACGTATTTCGGTTTTTTTGCTAACTTTTCCTCAACAAAACTAGGGGTACTCCCATTGTCAATGAGTATGGAGACTTTCCCCCATTGACCACTCCAGAAACTCTAATGGTTTGGTGTTGCCACCTCCCAGCCAATGCCTCCATGGATATCTCCATGATCTCATCACCTCCTGATTATCCTTCAGACTTATAGCTTTTATCTTCATTTGGTCCCAGTTGTTTAATTTTTCTAAATATCTCAACCACTTCTTCCTCAATAGTTTCTAAAAACCTCCTGCAAAGCTCATCAGAAAATAAGCTCCAGTCTGCTCCAGGGTGATTAGCAATGAATCCATAAAACCATATAAGCATTCCCTTCCAAGTACTTCTCAACCATTCCCAGCCTCAGTTTATCAGAAATATAATGAAGTTGGAAGTAGTTTCTGGCTTCCATAAGCCATTCTCTAGGTCATTCTCCCTCAAATTGAGAGAAATCAATTTTAGGGAGTTTACCACTTCCCTTAAATTCACCTCTAGCATGAGCATATTCTTATTACTACTATCCCATTGTGTACAAATCACACTCCCAGACCTCCAAGTAATAACAGACCCTTCTTTCCCTTTGTTCTTATGTTCTGCATTTAGATCTAAAGACATTTGAACAATTCCAATTTTTCAAAACTACTCTCCACAATAGTTTCCGTCTTAACAGCACGCTTGGTAACTACAACAACTAAATCGTCGTCTATGTTCAAATCGTAAGAACTGACCTGCTTTACCAGTTTCTCTTCCGGTTTCGAATCTGAATCGTACATTTGCATTTCAGAAGACTCGGCTATTTCTGGGCAATGGTTGGACTGGTCTTTGGAGGCTGATTTAGCCTCAATAATTTTAGTCATCACTGAAATCAGTAGCTCATGCTTTCGATTGATTTCTTCCATTATGCTATCCAATCGAGAGACACCCAAGGACTCTAGCTGCTCTAATACCATTTGTTACGGTTGTAGCTCAATTTCTGTAAAACTCAACCAACAACAAGCAGCTATAAATAGCGGAGATCAAATATGGACTTCCTTCAACTGAATGAGCTGAAATTATAACCAAATAAAATGGAAAATAAAATTGGGGAGGGTAAAATGTAAAAAAGTTAGAAGGATTAGAGAGAGAGCTGAATTGATGAATCAATTCAGAGAAGAAGAGGAGGAGAAAACAAAAGAAGAACAGAAACAGTAGAGAGGAGAAAATATATTCATAGAAGGAAGAAAGAAAGGGAGAATAATTCAGGTAAGAGAAGAAGAGAGACAACAGGGAAGAAACAACAGAAAGAATCATAGCGAGAACGAGAAGAAGGACCAAGAAGAAGAGAAGAAGATTGGAGAGGAAGCCACAATTCAATTAATCAAATTCATCATTCATCCAACTTTACAATACAATCCAATATACAAAGGGCTTTGTGCTAGCCCACTAATAATACAAGCCCAAAAGAAAATTGACAATTACAAATGGTACCATAGGAGTTAGCCATGACAGAAAATACAATCCAATATATAACACCCTAAAAGTAAAGGGCTTTGGGCTAGCCCACTAATAATACAAGCCCAAAAGAAAATGAACAATTACAAAAGGTGTCACACGAGTTAGAAATGACAGAAAATGAAACGACTGGGCTTTCTCCATTCTACACTTCCATTATCTCTCAAACTCATTTCTAGTTTCTGCAATACCAACTCTTCCATACTAGAAATAAGCAAAAAAAAAAAAGAAAAGATTTTTGTACGCAGCATTGAACTTTTTAGGCTCGGGAAACAGGTAACATGGCGTCAACCAAATTTCAAACATATAAATTAGAAAATTTCAATCTTCCCTAAATTCACATATAAATCAGAAAGCCATAAATCCTTAATCCCTAAATTCATAAAGGCTATATTATAAATCCCGAAATTGAAAAACCCTAAATCAGAAAACACTGTTAACAAATGAATGAGGAATTCCTAAATGAAAAATAATAAAACTGGAAGAAAACACTAAAACTGCAGACAAAAAAAAAAAAAAAAACTTAATGAAACGGCTGAAATCAAATTACAATGTGACATACATTAAAAAAGACGGCAGTGACTGTTTCAGATGCACGGTGCAATGATTCAAGATGCAGGCGGCACATTATAAGGAGATAGAGATGTTGACTTTAGCTTGGATAATAGAGAGTCGGAAATGGGTATGTGGGGAGATAGATATAGAGATATTTGGGTGCCTATTTCGTTATTGCTATGTGAATTAGTGGAGCTTGATTTTTTTTCATATAAAAATGGCAGAGAATGGAGAGTGATCAATGCGGCCGAGTGAGATGAAGGAACTAGGGAAGAGAAAGAGAGAGACTGGTTTTTAATTTATTTTTTTCCATTTTGAAAAGTGCTATAGTGAATTAATTGGATGTGATTTTTGTCCACTTTTTGGTACAACTTTTTCATCTTGTAAAATCATATTCACCATTTTTATTTAAGGACATAAAATGTATTAAGATTTCTTAAGGGAAACAAAGATCAAAAGTGACATTTTTGCGAAGACTTTTAAGTTGTGACATTTTTTAAAATGCCATAGGGTGCAATTTTCTCATTTTTAAATAATTTTATATGTACAAAACTCAAAAATGACTTTATCCTATATAAATTTAGATAAGATTTAATATACAATGCTATCTATTTTATGTAATTATGATTTTCAGATTTATCGTTTTGTTGAAAATTTCGAAAATTTATATGAAATTCCTATAAATCTGTTATTATTTGAAAGTTGAAACAATGAAAAATAATTTAGTTTTCCATTTTGAAAATTGTAGAATCACTAATTTTAAGAATTACTAAATAAATATAGTATTTTGAAGTTTTAGATGTTTGCCATTTATTATTTTAATTATTAATAAATTTATAACGATTTAAAATAATAATAATAATAATAATAATAAGTGGCATTTTTTTACGCCTAAGCTCGTAAAGTTGAAACTTGTTCTCCACACCTAACCACGCTGTATGTTTTTTAGAACAATGCTAAGAAGCATTGCTTAAATTCTTTGATGTTGATAATACTTGTGGTTTCAAATAGTGGTGTGGAATGGCGTTCAATGGTGATGGTAATTTCGACGATGGTTTCAAATGTGAGATTCGACGTTGATACTAGGTTTAGATACTAACATGGGGCGAAAGGTGATGGTAGTTGTCAAAGGCGATGACTATGGTTAGAAATGGTGTCAAACAGAGTTTGGCTCCCTTTAACTCGTGGACCTCATGAGCCCAGTTGCCCATGAGTCAACTAATTTTTTATATAATAAATTAACAAAATAAGCCTAAAAAGAAGATTTTTTTTTTTAAGAAATTAATAAAACAAGTCAAAAAAATGAGGAATAAAAAAAAGAGCCAACAAACAAGCCCATATTGGAATTGAAAAGGATTAAGTTTTCTATCAAAACTTTTATCAAACCATTTCACATGCATATAAATCCTCCATGTTGAAATCAAAGAAAAGATTAGAAGCCGAAGCATACCTTGATCCATAGATATAATTACTTGAGTGGGTTATGATCTTCCAATTGATATGTAGTTCTTTCAGAATTTTTCTCTATTGATGGGGATGTAGGGAGATAGAAAATCCTCGTTCAATTGGAAACCACGACCCATGATATATGACTGAATTAAGCAGTTATTATCTTTCAATGCTTTTAAATTGGTCCCTCATCAATTTAAAATATTTGGTCTCTACTTAATTCCATGAAATTTAATGTCCATTAATCCAAAATTAATTTTAATGGTTCGCTTTATTGACTAAACTTTAAAATAGCACAACACATTTTAATATATATATACACATTTTAAAATAGCACATCACATTTTAATGTCATCAACATACAAAATCAGGAAAATATATTTACTCTCACTGAACTTGTGATACACACAATCATTAACAACATTCATCTCAAAATCAAATGAGGTAATTACTTGAAGAAATTTGTAGTATCATTGACAGGAAGCTTGCTTGAGCGCATAGATCGATTTCTTTAATTTGCAAACTATATTCTTTGGATCTACTGACACAAAGTTTTTTAGTTGTACCATATAAATCGTATCATCAATATCGCCATTGAGAAACGTTGTCTTAACATCTATATGATGTAGCTCAAGGTCAAAGTGCACAACAAGTGCCATAATTGTCCTGGAAGAGTCTTTCGTTGAAATTTGAGAGAAACTCTCTTTGAAGTCGATGTCTTCCTTTTAGGTAAAGCCTTTAGCTACAAGACGAGTCTTATATCTTTCCACATTACCTTTCGAATCCCTATAGGTTTTAGAAATCCATTTGCAATCAATGGGTTTCGNTAGAACCCTGCATGGCCTGATGGAAATTGATTGGATCGTCTTCTAGCAATCCATTATTTTCCTCATGTTCTTGGAGAAATACTATAAAATCATCCAGAATAGCATTTTTCCTTCCTCTCGTGGATCTCCTTAACTAATGGTGTTGGTTCTTGAGGTTGTTGAGTTTGTACATCTGGAATAATTACCTTATTTTTTATGAGAGGTTCTTCAACATTGTCTTGTTGAGGTTTCTGGATATACTTCTTGATCAATGACAGGTATAGAAACTTGTACATTGTCAAAAGCAATAGTAAGAATTGAAATCGGTCATTCCTCAACTTCTTCTTCATAAACAATGTCTCTAATTTTATTTCTTCCCCAAACTTAACATTCTCAAAAAATGTTGCAGTTCCTATTTCAAAAATTGACTTAAGTGTGGAATCATAAAATTTATAGCCCCTAGATCGCTCAGAATAACAATTAAAGTAGATGCTCATTGTTTTGAAGTCCAATTTCTTTTCATGTGGCTATCATAAAATTTATAGCCCCTTGATCGCTCAGAGTAACCAATAAAGTAGCTGCTCACTGTGTTGGAGTCCAATTTCTTTTCATGTGGCCTATAAGACCTAGCCTCAGCTAGATATCCCCGAATGTGAAATGCTTTAGACTAGGCTTCCTGTCATCCAAAGGTCATAAGATGCTTTAGGAGTAGCCTTAGTTGGTACTCCGTTCAAAATATAAGCTGCAGTCTTTAATGTTTCTCCCCAGAGTGATTTTGGTAAAGTGAAATGACTAATCATAGTCCTTACCATATCCTTAAGAATCCCGTTTCGTCTTTCAGCTATACCATTCATGCTAGGTGATCTTTGCATGGTGTATTGTGAGACGATTCCATATTCCTCCAGAAATTTAGCAAATGATCCTGGACTTTGTTCACATGAACCATCATATATGCCATAGTACTCACCACCACGGTCAGACATAACGCTCTTTATTCTTTTGTTGAGTTGATTCTCAACCTTAGTTTTAAAAGCTTTGAACGTGTCTAATGACTCATACTTTTCATGAATAAGATATAGGTACCCATAACATGAATAATCGTCTATGAATGATATAAAATATTGTTGACCATTCCAAGAAGCCGTAGGGAATGGTCCACAAATATCTGTGTGTATGAANAGTCGTAGGGAATTGTCCACAAATATTTATGTGCATCAATTATAAGACATCTGAAGTTCTGTTAGCACCTAATCTCCTTGTTTTGGTCTATTTTCCCTTGATACAATCAATACATACATCAAAATTCGTAAAGTCGAGGGAATCCAAAATACCATCTGACACAAGTCATTCAACTCTAGCTTTTGAGATGTGACATAAGCGCTTGTGTCATAATTTTGCTAAATTTTCTTTATTTAATTTGCATTTAGTACCACGTCATTCCACATGCAATGTTTTATTATATGAAGCAACAGTATCAAGCAAATATAGGTTATCATATATAC
Organism: Fraxinus cuspidata; assembly: GCA_903798385.1. Classification (NCBI taxonomy): domain Eukaryota; kingdom Viridiplantae; phylum Streptophyta; class Magnoliopsida; order Lamiales; family Oleaceae; genus Fraxinus; species Fraxinus cuspidata. Next base: position 257 of record CAIGRP010108662.1, on the reverse strand, counting down.
ATAATGAATGAGTACCGATAACATTGGAATTTAATGAAAGACTAAATGATTGTTTCTAAATGAACAATAGTATCCGATTTGTCCAACAAAGAAACAGAAACTAAATTCCGTCTAAAAGACGGTACAACAAAGGTGTCTTTCAAATCTAAATAATGACAAGTTCTTAATAACAACCTAAAAGTTCAAATTACTTCAACTTCCACCGATTCAACATTACCCACATAGATATATCTTTCACCATCATTTGGCTTTCGGTA
>CAIGRP010108659.1:0-10802 GCA_903798385.1 Fraxinus cuspidata | reverse complement strand
CCCTTAAAATTTGGGTCGTTACAACCTCCCATCCTATCTAAACCTAATGCGGGTGAGCCCTTGCTACTCTATTTAGCGGTATCCGACGATGCTGTCAATTCGGTTCTTATAAGATAAGAGAATACATACCAGCTGCCCGTTTATTACATAAGCAATGCCTTATTATCGACAGAATGCATTATCCGGACATGGAGAAGCTCGTCCTTTTGTTGATTACTGCATCTCAAAAGTTAAGACCATACTTCCAAGCTCACAACATTAATGTACTGGCGAACTTCCTGCCTAAATAAGTCCTTCAGAAGCCAGATGCCTCAGGAAGGATGTTAAAAGGGACAGTTGAGCTCAGTGAGTTCGATATAACGTACAAATCAAGGACCTTGATTAAGGGTCAGGCTCTTGCAAAATTCGTTGCTGAGTTTGCTAAAGCTCCTGAAATGGACGAGAATATGGAACCAGCAAAACCTCCATCCTGGAATCTCTTTGTTGATAGATCATCGTGAAAAGCCAATTCGGGGGCCAGAGTAGTGTTGGAAAGTCCCAAAGTTCATAGGCTCAACTGCGCTATGAGGTTAGAATTCAAGGCATCAAAAAATGCAGCTGAATATGAGGTATTCATAGCTGGCCTCCACTTAGAAAAGAAAATGCAAGCAAGGAGGTTACTAATCAACAGTGACTCGCAATTGGTGGTAAGCCAAGTCAATGAAAAATTTTCGGCTAGAGATAAAAGTATGGCAACGTATCTCAAATTGGTCATGAAGTTCTTCCCTCAAAAGAAAGTTAGATGCTTCAAAGGGTTGATGAACTCTCCCAAATTCTCTAGGCTATACGCATCACTAGCAAGATTGTGAGTGGAGAAACTCCATTTCCATGACTTATAGAGCCGAGACCATGAGCCAAGTAGAGGTTGGAGTATCTTCGCGTCGTCCCATCCATTTTGATGAAGTGACTAACGATGAACTGGGGAGGTACAAGCTTGAATTTCTTAAAGAACTGGGAGAAGATTCCCAAGTCGGATCGCCACATACCAACACAAGATGACTCATTATTAGAATGCCAAAGTAAAGAAAAGGACATTTCGCATAGGAAATTTAGTACTCCGAAAATTTTTCCTATCCTCGAAGGAGCTAAGAATAGGAACATTGGGACCCAGTTGGAAAGGTAAGTATCACGTTATAGGAGAGGTACGACCTGGCACCTACAGGATTGAAAGCTTGGAAGGAAAGTTGATACCTTACCCTTAGAACATTGAGCATCTGAAAAGATATTTTCAGCAAGGAAATTTTCAAAACGATGTAACTTTAACCATGTCTAGTTTTGTTAATGAAATGAATCAATTGTCACTTCACTATGTTCTCCACGTAAAGTCCTTTAAGAGGTACGTGATGCCTCACACGAGGCCACCTCTGTCAAGGATGTCCACTTTGTTAGGAGAGGCACGCGCCCCCACCAAGGTTGCCTCATTAGTCTTTTGAAAGTGATACTCTTCCTAGATGCACCATCCACCATGGAGAATGCCCTTGAAGAGGTGCGTGATACCTCCCATGGGACCACCTCTGTAAAGGATGTCCATTCATTCAAGCAAGGTGTTTACACTTACATTCGTCTAAGCGGGGTGTTTACACTTATTTCATTCATTCAAGTGAGGTGTCTACACATTCTTCTGACCAAAATAATTACACTTCTCAGTTAAGAAAAAGATGTGACTACACTCATTAAAATTTATCTAGGTCGAAGCTATTACAATGAAAAAGAAAGAAAAAATGATCAAGGATCTACAACTATGATATGCCTACATCCCACATCCTCTTAAGGTGTTTCCTTTTCAGCTTCGATATCAAGATGACCTCCAGTAGGTCCGCCGAATTCATCTTCAAGAAAGCCAATATCTAGCTCCGGATGCACCTCCCTCAAGCGAGCTAGCTTCTGCTAGGCATTCCATGAAGCCCAATAGTTGGCGAAGTCATCATACTCATTCATTTGATCAAAGTTGTCAATGTAGTTTTGCACAGACACCTCACCCACTGTCTTTACTTTTGCCTTCAGAGATTCTATCTCCTCCTTGAGGGCTTCAATTAACATCATCAGCTTAGCTCAGTCCTTGTTGGCCTCCTTCAACACCTCAAAGGCAATCCGTTGGTGCTAAGTTGACTGATCAATTCACTTAATAAGGGTTTCCACTTGAGAAATAGACTCGTGGAGTTCATTCTTCAGATGGTTCACTTGTATTTCAACAACATCAAATTTCACCTCCGCCTTAGTCCTCCTTACCTCTGCCTCTTCTGCTCGCTTTTGGCCTTTTTTACCTCTTCTTCCCATTTCTTCAAGGCCTCTAACCTTTTCTTAGTTCCTCATTCCTTTGGTGAAGACTCTGAACAAAGTTTTCCGCATCAGTACCAATACTTAGCGCACGAGTCACACAAGTATTGTTGTCCAATAGTAGATCCTTGATTTCTCAAAAGGCGATGTGAGTTTGCCACTCTTCGGTCAAGAATTTGTTGTGAGTCCGGGCAGCGAAGGCGATCTCAGAAGATAGGATATCCAGAATAGCCTCGAAGAGCTCTCAGGATGCTTTGTTGTAAGGAGGAGGATTCGCGGGTTTCTTCGTTCTTTTCCTAGGTGATTTCACTTCTTGTCCGACAACATCTGATGAGGTAGTCATTATCATACCCACGGCGCCTTGGAAGTAGTTTTATTAACCACCCCAGCAAAAATAAAAGGAGGTGGATGTGGTTTGGCCACTGTTGCAACTGAAGATGATGCCCCAGATAGGCCTACTTTTTTCTTCTTTATTAATGAAATGTCCTCCTCCACTTCGTCCTCCTCCAAAGGCGATTGCCTTTTACTCAGCAGGTTTAATTTTTTCGCCTACTTCTTATATGTAGATGAACTGGTCTTCAAGGCCTCGCCTCGGCCACACTACACCGAATTGTGGCAAAATTCGGTCTCAATGGTTTCTTTTTCATGAAGTCGTCTGAAAGAGGAAAAAAGAGTAAGTACGTTCAAGTAGGGTATTAAATGGAATTCAAAGTACAAATGACTCGCCACGGGATGCCATCAGTCCATTTAAGGTAAAGTATGTGTTCTTATCGATCAGCTCATTTTAGCTTCGATCTTTGGATGGCCACAGGTAGATGTGGCTAATAATATCCCACTGCTCAGCATAGATCTCACACCTCGGCAACAAGCCTACAAGCAGAGAAGGTATTAAGTGATGAGAACCCATTTTAAAGTTCAAGCAGTTAGGCAGAAGAACTTGATGGCAGAAGGATAAGTTGTTGGAATTGTAAGAGAAGCCATTGGGTCATCCTCCTATGGTGTCCCACCTCCCAGACTCCAAAAACCATGATCTTCTCCACTCATTTACCAAAGAGGGCATATTTATCACGAAGGGGGAGTGAGATCCCCAGGGAGTTAAATAGTACCACCCTTACTCTTATCTCCTTCGACTATGCTTTTAGGGAAGTATAAGGAGTGAAAAACGCTAAAGGTCATATTGACGCCCAGGCTAGCTTGTTGCTACAACATCCACTATCCAACCATCTGCCCCTAAGAGTTTGAATGGAATCGAATCAGAACTAGCCCATATGAACGCAAAACTAATCTAAAGAAGGGGTGGAATGGGAGCCTAAGACCGGCTTTCAATAAATTTTCACTAATGGCCAAACAACCTGGCCTCGGGTAATAGGATCTTTCATTAGGTTCGAGAATAATGAGTTCTATACTACCAAGGATCCTAAAAACCTCTCTACACCTAACTAATTTCTTTGAAGTGATGTTGGAAGGATAATCAGAAGCCCTCCACTTAATTGATATATCTACAAGAGGAGTGGGCAATCTCCATATATCTTTTCCCAACGTGATAGCCCTACCTATCTCATCTGAGGAGATAACTATTGGGTCCCTCATCTCCAAACTCCCTACAGTAAGCCTCTTCTCACGCACGAACTTAGGTCCAGAAACTTTAGACGTCATTCTTTGTCGATTTTGAAATAAAATGTAAAGGAGGAAGAATTACCTAAAGATTAGTTTTTGAGTTCACCGTGAGTTATCAAAGAATGTTGGAGTTACAACGTGTTGATCGCCAGAAATAATAATTGTAGAGAGGATATTTTCGGAAGAAATGAAAGTCAAACAAATGAGGAAGGTTTCCCTTATATAGGTGATGTCAACGAGCCTCAACCGTTAGATAAATATTGATCCCATCCTCACCATCCATATTTTTGGCGTATCAGCACCGTTGATTCAAAATGTCACTTGACGAATGACCCTGATAAAGCGATCCATCTTACACGTACGTACAAATGCGTAGGATGGAGCTCACGTAGCCGTCGCCATGATTACCACTTATTACTTGGGAAGCATATCTTGGAAGCAAGCAATGCATACCAAAATTGCCTTGGGAAAATGAAAAGGTTTTCAATCATTAAAACGCAACCTTAGGTTGTCCAATCAATCTGGGCTTCGTCCTCTTACTAGGACTTCGCTTCTGCAACAACTTTCTATAAATTTTGCAATCACTCAAGACTTCATCCTTCTGCTAGGACTTCGCTTCTGCTACAACTTTCTTTAAAAGTTGCAATCGTTCAGGGCTTCGTTCTCCGGTTAGTACTTCGCTTCTACTACAACTTTCTTCCAAAGTTGTAATCACTCATGGCTTCGTCCTTCTGCTAGGAAAGTGGCCTCGAAAGTTACAACAGCTGACGGTGTCTTCCAGTTAGGAAACTACCATCGAGACCTATACCCCACAAAAGTAATACTCCTTTTAAAAGGTCACATCAACAAAGTCTACGCATTATATGAATATCCATACATGGACTTGAGAGACTATTATTATATATTTTTACGTCATCTCCCACGTCATCCACCACGTGTCGGATGAGGCAAACTGACGAACTGAATCCATAGGCTGTTGCGAACGAACTGGATTCATTAGTCATGTGGCCAACGAACAGGATTCATCCGCCTAATGACAGATGCTAAGGCCCGCATTCTGCATCAATTCGTCACAACTCAAATAGATTGATCAATATTGCTCACTGAAACTACATTCGAAGTGATGGAATCCAAAACGCGATTACCACTTCATCCGCAACCGCTCCACTTCAACCCCATGTACTAGGAGATCTTTTATGGAAATCTCAAGAATCAAATCTTTGAGAGTGATTGACGGGACGCATGGCAGACCCCACAACGTCAAGTCATAAATTACTATGTCAATGGACATTAATTAAACTGCCCACCTATAGATTGACGGATTGACGCCTAAGGACGATCCACCCCAGATTCAAAGCCACGTGCTCCACATCCAACGGTTCTTCTCTTATCTCCTCTCATTATAAACACTCATACCTACACTATAAAAAGGGATGGAGTTAGGAAGAGTGAGTGGGATATGATCTTTGCCTTATATTTATACACACGCATTTTACATTGAGAACCAGGTTTTGGTGATCACTACTAGATATCTTAAATCCGATTTATCAACTCATTAACTTGACCATTGGAGTGCTCGTGGCCACTTCAACCCCCATCAAAATAAGCCACGGGCAACTAATGACGTGTTACTCGCATAGAAAAGAGCTTACTTGAAGTTGTATCCTGTTGGCCATGTATGTGGGTCACTTTTCAAGGTCAACATTATACATTCTCCATTTTATTTCGTCTTTAAGTTGGAGATCAGGGTTGTTAGCAATCATGATTTCTACCTCGGTTGATGTTTAGTTTCAAGATGACACGTAACGTAGAATTTGTTTCTTTTGATTTCCTTTTGGAATCCAATTTTTTATTTTTTTTAAAGCCTAATAAAAAATATTGTCATTCTTATTTGCTTCTTCTAAAATCTAAGATTGAGAATAGAAAATTGAATCTTATCCCTGCATTATTATGTTCCAATAATTTTGTTCTATCAATATTTGATCTGGTATGTACAGAGTTGAAAAATGTTGTTACAATTATATTGGTAACACGCTCTAATGTCGGTGTAAGATGAAACTTCAACAAACCATTATCAGTGGAGGTTGTTGACCCCAAAAAATGTACCAATGATGTGCCAACAGATCATAAGGCCTCCGCACACTTGGACAAATCGTTAGTCGTACGTGGCTTTCTCCGGAAGGGGTGGAGTTAGTTGGGCGCACTCCGACAGTCAAGTCAGTTGGAGAAGTAATTATATGATTATGGAAGAGCTTGAAACGTGAACCTTCAACGTAAAATATGGGGTCGGCTTTGGGGTGAATTAATAAGATGATTGTTTAGGAAGAATATAGCTTCGAGAGTATAAATTTGCATTATCTTTGAACATCACTAAGTGTGAGTTTTTATATTTTGGCAGGATGAATGAAAGTAGTTGGATGACAATGCATGTGGCCTCATCCAAATAACTGACCTCTCTAGTCATAGACGTCAATCAATCACAGTCTTAAATGCTAATACCATTTTTGTATCCATAAAGCTTAGCTTGTGGCTTGGACTTAACCAAATAGGTTTGCAGCGGCGGCGATGGCGACGGTGGCAGTGAGTTTCTTGTCAATCACGTGGTATAAGATCTATTCAAGATCTTGTCACTGCCTTGTCCTGAATCGGCTCTTGCGATGAGGTCTGTGTGTAATGGGATCGTTCCAGTTTTTCTATACGGGAGAAAGTGGGTCATCTGAGTTAGCTGGGTTTTCCCATCAATCCCGAACCATTTGCTATGTAGGTTAATTGAGGCCACGTGTGGGTCCTAGTTTTGCAAGGCATAATAGAAGCCTATAAGCAATCGGACTTTTAAAGAAGGGTTCAAAGATTCAGCTTCTTGTAATGGGCATTGATGTTGTTAGTTGTTATTGTTGGATGGTTGGTGGTGGTGGTGGTGGTGGCATGTGGTATGCCATTGGAACAACATGAGGGAGATGATGATGTCCTGGATAATCATGAAAGGAGTGCCAACTGCAGATGCAATGTGACCAGGAGTAGCATCAATTATATGCCCTACTCCGTACATACCTAAACCATGCATGATTGGTTGGTTCATGTGCTTCATTGTAGGCAAAAGTACCACTGCATTAGGTGGATTGGGTTTCATCTGTTGTCCTGCAATCGTTGCTTGGTGAGACGCCCCGTCAACATTCACACTAGTGATGTTATGGATGCTCGATCTCCTTCTGTCTCTATTCATGGAATTCAGCCAAATGGAATACTTTTGGGGCATGGCTTGCAACTTGTGTCGGGGTTCTGGAAATGACAAAGTTTCTTGAGATGCTACTCAAATCCCCTTTCCCAAACTTATCTAGGTGAAGCAAAAATAACCTGGTAAGAATGAACAGAACACTTTCAACATGCATACTTATCAAACTTTAATATGAAAAGACTCAAAAGTAGAATGTCTTTATTAATAAAGTCTATCCACTAGTGGCTCATACCTGATAAGTACATTTTACACACTTATTCGGAGTCTAAAATAGCAATATTTGATAGTTCTTTTGACAAAATATATCCTAAATTGTTCTATTTTATGTTATATAGGTAAAACTGAATGATTAGACGAGGAATTGAAAGAATTGTGATAAGTGTATTTTATACACTAATTTGGGGTCTAAAATAGCAATATTTGATAGTTCTTTTGATAAAATATATTCTAAATTGTTATATTTTATGTTATATAGGTAAAACTCAATGATTAGACGAGGAATTGAAAGAAAGAAGCAAAAATGGTGAAAATGGAAAACTCCAAAGTTTGAGAACCAAATTGAAAATTCAATAGTTGATTCGGACACAAGAAAACACTTTGAAAATTTTTAGGAGACAATTGGATGGAATTAGAACTCAAAAAGGAATGGAATATGAACAAAATCAATTTCCAATCGCACAACTTATATTCCAGATTTTTAGTCAAAGATTGAGAACCATTTTTGGAATAGTAAAATCCATAATTGGGAAGATTATATCTCTATCAAAGTTCTAGCCCTTTGAGTTATCTTTCCAAAACATTTTGAATCACTTCAATCGGATACCAGAACCAAAAGTTATGATCAAAATACTGATTGATGTGTAGAGACAAAAAAATCCGTGCTCGAATGGAACTTTCCTTATTCGATTGGAACTCTTTTGAAAGTTAATTTGGACATGATTTTCAACCAATTTTTGACTTCTACAAATATATAACAACATAATACATATTGAAGAACTCTCATGTACATATTATACTCCAATATTCATCAATTATATTCATCAAAGGAGAAAAAATCATATTTTTCTGAGAGGATTGAAAGGGATTTGCAAGAATTTAATCAAGTGAATATTCAAATCTGATATTTGGGCAAAGAAGAGAAGGTGCAAGTGGAGATTCATCAAGAAACCATTGAAGAGATTCAAGATTTCAAGATTCATCTTTATCTTCTCAATTTATCAAAAATTCGGGTTATATTTTTTCACTTAAATATGATATATTGTAATTTAGCTATGTTATGCTAATTTTATACATTGTTAGGATGAGATGAACCCTTGTTATGATATTTTTAATTTTTAATTAATTATTTTGACTTTAATTTGATTTGATTTGTGGGTGTTTATTATTGTTTTTATCGTTCTTTTCAATTGCTTGATCACCAATTGAATTATTAGTGGATTTTATTGTTATCGAGAGAGACGGTAGGGTTTAAGCACATTATAATAAACATTGTAAGGTTCGATAGAGGATATAGATATACATCTATGCTTTATATGGTTCAATATGTGTTCTAGCACTCATTAATGCATTTATCATGTTTGTATATTTCATCGAGAGATAGAAGGGTCACATGAGGGGAATAAATTTGATCGATATCGAGAGAGGCTTTCAATTAAATTAGGAACATTGACCAACATGAATTATTTCAATTTGTCTCTTTAATTGTTACACTAAAAATGGAATAATAAGCGGGATTCGACGTCTTAGCAATGCATGTCACATATTTGAATTCAAACCAATTAAGTTGCTTTATAGTTTAATAGATAATTTAGATATTAGTATAGAAAACTCAAAATCTATTTGCTATTTGATTAAAGTTACATGATTTCAAATTGTCTTTTAATTGTTACACTAAAAATGGAATAATAAGGGGGATTCAATATCTTAGCAATGCATATCACATATTAGAATTCAAACCAATTAAATTGCTTTATAATTTAATTAATAATTTAGTTAGTAGTATAGAAAACTCAAAATCTATTTGTTGTTCGATTAAAGTTACAATTAATTTATACTCGATTGAATACTTAGTCCTCGTGGGTTCGATACTCTATTCATCATTATATTACTTGTTCACGATCTCGTACACTTGCGGGAAATCAAACAATCAATACATATGCTCTTCTTTTGTCCATGGGATCCCTTTTTGATGCTCTTGGTCCGCATGAATCCTCCTTTGCATGCTTGACCCATGCTGGTAGAGTCATGGCCTAATCCTGAAAAACAACAGCAGGATTCTCCGATGGAACATGTATAGAGACGCAAACCTTGATGATGATCCTTCGTTGATGAGGATGTTTCCTCTCCAATATAATTGGGTAATAGAACATGTCAGCTTCGATTGCATTTACATCTTCCTCAAGAAGTTGATAATGGGGTTTCAACTCTTCAATGCTTTTGCTCGGAACCATCGAGGAAATCTTATGCCATTGATCCTTGGAGTCCTCTATCTAGTGCATTGCAATGACATTTTCAAAAGCTTCATCTTCTTCTCTGCTCCATACCACTGAAGAACACGAAACCGACATGTTTGGATCTGGAAAACACAATACCAAAATTGCAGCAAGTGTCAATGGAGTTGTTTGTTTTTAAGCTTTGAGAAAGGAATAGAATGGTGCACAGAATAAGAGGAAGAGAAGAAAATGAGTGCAGGATAAGAATGGGGTTATCAATGCATTAATGGAACAGGCCCACTAGTGAGGTTGAAGGGATGGGCTGATTTGTCGTCATCTTATTAGTATCCTGCATTTAAATTTCATAGAATAAAATAATGAAATAGAACAATTTCCTTCTCTAGCTACAGCTTCATATTCCATTTTTTCAAGTATTTTTGTGGTATACAGAATCTAGAAACCCAAAATTGGGGTTATATAGTTAGACTATATACAACTTTCACTTCCTTTCATTACTACAGTTTCACTTCATTTATAGAATTGAGACTTTATACACCATACTTTCTTATTGTATACACAAATGAGACGACAACATTGAACAAATGAATGCAATTGTCACTTAGATGCATTATTTCTTTTTGTTAATCAAACCAATCTCTGAAGAGAACGCTTAACAATAGAGATTCGTAATTCAAGTTTGTTTTAGCAAAAATATCTCAAAAAGTCAAATTTGATAGAATCGTGTGTTGTTGGGTGGTGGGGTAGGGGTGAGAGGTGGGAATGGAGTGGAGTGGAGTTGGAGGGACATGGTTCTTAGATTGTAATTCAAAGTCATTCCAGTCTGATTGTGCAATCATTCATATGGTGAATGAAGACAATTGAGTTGAGGGTAAGGTCCCAAAGAATCTTTTCAAATATTGACAACTTTCACCTGCCTGTTAGCCTGAGTGTCAAGGATCACAGCTTCACTTAAACCCCTTTACGCATACATTGTAAATATTTTAACTCAATTGTAAAACAGATGGAAATTAGAAAATTTTAGTATGATTCCTCGGCATTTAAGCATCTACTGCCATCACTTAGGTTTTTGTTACGAATGCTATTATAGTGGGTATTAGTCTTTCAAACATTTTTCAAGCTTTCTAGTGTTCGCCCCCCGCCCTAGCCATTGTAATTTACTGCTTTCAAGAATTGTAATTTCT
>CAIGRP010108654.1:0-16878 GCA_903798385.1 Fraxinus cuspidata | reverse complement strand
ATAACCATAAAGTATGATATTCCACATTTAAATCGCGACACAAGAGTTTTGTTGTGGCGAACAGTACTTGCTCAGATGAATTTGGATGATGTGTTGTTGGATTTTAACAAGATACCCGGAAATTGGACACCGGGGGAGAAACAACAGAGGGATTGAAAGAACCTATCTTATATTCATCTTCTTCTTCAAATAATATTCTTCGAGACAGTTCAAATGAAAGTTAGCAACTGCATAATGATTTAAATTAGAGCAATTATGCATGACGAAAAGTCTACCTAACGTATTGCTTATATTCTCATCGTATGAGAGAAGTACAACCCTTGAAGATCACCTAGCTGTTTTTAAGAAAATCGTCGTTGATTTAGAAACTGTGGAAATTAAATATAATGAAGAGGATCCAGGTTTGATTTTGTTGTATTCGTTGCTCGTTTCATATATAGTTTTTATAGATATGATCTTATATAGACACGTTACTCTCACCATTGAAGAAATCTATGATACTCTAGATTCAAAAGAGAAGATGAAGCATCATGTGAGATTTGAGGTTCATGGAGATGGCCTCGTTTATTGATGGTGGTTATGCAAAGGGCAAATTAAAGTCTAACTTCAAATTTTGTAATTATTATAAGAATAAGGGACAGTTGATATATGATTGTTATAAGTTGTGGAATAAAAGTAAATTGATTGCAAATTAGCAATCATAAACTTCAGATGAAGCTAGAGGATGGTAATGAATACAACAAAATCAAAACAAGATCCTCCTCACTAAATTTAACCTCTATAGTCTCAAGTCAGCTATAATTTCTTTAAGAACTGTCAAGTGATCCTCAATAGACGTACCTTCAAACATGGGGTAAGAATGCAAGCGTTGTGGTCAAACTCTTTGCCATACAATGATGCTCTAGTTTCAAATATAATACATACACTTTTCTCTTTAAGAATATTCTGAAGAACATTATTTGAAAGATGGAAATGAATTTGGAATAGGACATTTTGATCCCACACTGTTGTTCTTCTTGCATCCAAGTAAAATGCATTTTATCAAACCCTAACTGGACATCATCCAAATCCATCAGTGAGAGCACGACTCGTATCTTCACATATCATAGCAAAAATCTCTTGTTACTGATCCAAAAGTGGAACATCATATTTCATCATTTCCATGCGAAAAATCAACCTTACTCTGATACCAGTTGTTAAGAATTGCACAAGATAATATGTTGCATTATGAAATAAACAAATAATCAAGAACACCAAGATTTTTTACGTGAAAATTCAAGATGAGAAAAAAATCATGAGCAGGGGAGGAGAATTCACTAAATCAAAATAATGATTTTGTCACAAAATTTGATGCTCTTAACCAAATCTAATGTCTCTCTAATGTTATGAAGTGTCTACAAGTCGTGGAATATATGTACAACCCAAAAAATCATTTTTGTAATAGAATATGTATAATACAACGCGTCAAAATTGGAAGCAAGCTTGGGCCGGATAAGATGGTGGCTCGAGTGGCGTGCTTCGTGCTCAGTGAGTGGCCTCACTAGCACTCTAGTACCGACTCACTCCCAGCGAGTGCCGACTCCTTGTTTTGGGTGCTCGAGCGGAAGCTGGGCCTTCAATGAGCATAAATGCACCGAATTTTTCTCCTTTGTTCATATTTGAACTTCTTCGGTATCTCTTCAACCGAACACCAATTCATAATGGAATTTGGATCACAATTAACCACTCTTTGTTGTTTGAGAAATGCCTTCTTCATTTTGAAGTACAAAACCTCTATCTACCAAGCCACAAATTTCACTTCCAAGATATACATTTACTAAGTTGAGGAATGGGAAGAAACTTATTGTTTGCCATCTCTTCTTTTTATACTGTTATAAACTCGTTCGAATTCCATTTTGTTGAAATCTTGAAGATTGAACAACTTTGAAGAGGAGAAGATATTATCTCAAGAGAAAACTCATTTTAGTTCTTAACACTTGTTGAAAATGAGATTAGCCTTTAATAGGCTTCGCGAAACATGCATAAATCGAATACGTGTACTAGTAATTAAATGTTAATTAATTTCCAAAATAATTCACGTATTTCCCAAGTACACTAATGCATTTAATTTATGCGTGTGTAATTTTAAAAGACAGGAAAGAACTTGGTAAAGTAAACGATGAATTTCACTAATAAATGTTGTATAATCCATAATATATTAAAGATCACATCAAGAGAATAATTTTTTGGACGATTTTAGTCCTACTAAAATTCAATTATTTCAATAATACCTTACTTTTTGTTTTTCAATATGTAATAAATACTATAAAATCCTTGTCATGTATGAAATTCATGTTATTAATTCTCAATTAATTAACATTTACATTAATCTAGACTCAATAAATTTTGATTTGATGAATTTTGATTTACATGAATTTAGAGTTATTATATATGAATTCATTTCTATTCATGAATCTAGAAATTTTAATGGGTGTTTAAATTCATATATAGCAATTAATTTTTATGTACTAAATGTAGTATAAAAAAAGGTTGCTAATTTGTAGTATTTCATCATCACAAAAATTTTGAATCATAAGAGTTGAATTTTGAGAGTATAATTTTCTTCTCTTAAACTTTATTTTTTTAATTCATTTACGACTTATCAAATCCTGCCAACAAATTGACATCAAATATTACTTTTAAAGTACTTATAAAATATTTCAAAATAATGTGCAATAGACATTCAAGTCTGACTAATTTTCAACAAGTTAGGCTACAAGCAAACACAGATTATCATTATCTTTTCTTCTTTCCTTTAGTTTTATCGTTCTGATGTGGAAGTAATGCCTGTCATAGGGTTTGAATTGTAGCTAAAGTTTTTAATTTTATGTTCATGGTCCACGAGAATACTTTGACAATAGAGGTACGTACATTGAAGGAGGAATAGGTTAATTTCCACACAATTTTCCCACATGGGAATTACAATAAACTCTTCAAGTGTAATCTATCAAATTATTGCCGATAATCTTTGACATTCAAGAAAATCTAACATAATAATCATCAACAAAACTATATTTTGATTAACGATATTACTTTTCCAAGTGAAAAAAATTTCTGAGCGAAACCCATGAAAAAACCCCTAAGCTTTCGTGATTCAGGGCAAAATTGATTTGAGGGTCGAAAAACAATTTCTCATTTTGCCAAAAGTAAGAGTTTATTTTGGTAATTTTAAGATTGTTTCCATAATTAGTTCGTGATGGCTACATTTTCAATTGTTTAGATATAAACCTCTGAGGCTGGTCAAATATGCAATTGAATATGGAATAAAAATTCAAACTTTTTCAATTTTCGGTTCAACTTTTGATATTTTACATGAATCACCTTTTTTTATTACATATTTTTCAAATATATGTAAGCTAGAAAAATAAAAAGAAAAAAAATTATGTTCTGCTAAATATTTCATAAGAATCACATTCTTATGAATTTTATATGGAAAAATATTAAAATTGGTTCTCACTGAATAAATAAGGAATTCAAATAAAATGAAATAAAACACTTCGACAATTTGGACAATTTAAATAAGTAAGTTGAAGAAAGTAATGTCTTTTTGAGCAAGAGCTACACTAACTCTTAATATTACTCTGATTATTACTATCAACACCATTAAATCCGTTATGAAAGTTATTGTGGTGTGATCCAAATTTCATTTAATTTGGTATTTGGTTGATTAGAAGAACTTTAAGGAGCTTGGATTTTGAGGGTCCTAATTAATGAAGATCAAATTTCATCAAGAATTGAGGGTTTGACTTGGAAAAGGACCTTGAGATGAAGAATACAACTTGAAGCGAAGAAAAATGAAAAAAAAATAATGCGCTGCGTGTGCCGCGACGCCGGGGTCCCTAAACTATACAGAGCACCCGACGGCTACGGTGGTGTTTTCAATTCTGATTTTTCCGAATTTTATGACTTCTTCTTTATCTACAATGTGATATATATATATATATATATAAATATATATATACACATATATATATATATACACACACACACACACACACACACACACACACACACACAAATTGTATCTTCATAGAGAGACATTCAATAATATCTTGAGAGTCAGATAGCTTAGATTTCAATTAAGAGTATTGAGATTTTGATATTGTAAACACAATTACTATTGATTATAGTCGATTATTCCTCATCCATCCGTGGTTTTTTCCCGTATTAGGTTTTCACGTAAATTTTGGTGTTTATTTCTTTCTTGTTTATTTAATTATCGTTATTATCTTGCGATTCGAAATTAATAACAAGTGGCATCAGAGCGAGGTTAATTGTTCCGCATGGCGACAATGAAATATGATATCCTGCTATTGGATAGAAATACGAGATTTACCATGACAAATGAAGATACGAGCGGTTCTAGAGTAGATAGATTTGGAGGCAGCCTCGCTTAGCTTTGATAAGATGTATGCTACCTAGACGCAAGATAAAAATAAGCGTAGGGATCGGAAAGCTCAATCTCAAATTTATTTACATCTTTAAAATCAAATTGTTCAGGATGTTCTAAAGGAGAGAAGTGTCACTGCATTGTTGTTGAAGGTGGAGCAACTTTGCATGATAAAGAGCTTGACCAACAAGCTATACTTGAAACAGCGTGTGTATTCTCACCGGATGTCTGAAGGTGCGACATCGGATGATCACTTAACTATTTTCAAAGAAATCGTGACCGATTTAGAGACATTGGAAGTTAAGTATGACTAGGAGGAGTTGGCGTTGATGTTGTTGTGTTCTATGCCGCCAACATATGTGACTTTTAGATATACTATTCTCTATAGTTAGGATACTCTCATAGTGGAAGTGGTCTATGATGCTTTACTTTATAAGGATAAGACGAGGCATCTTGTTGGAGGATCTGGGAATCATGTTGAAGGCTTGATTGTGCGTAGAAGAAATCAAGATAGGAATTTTATCACAAATATGAGGGGCAGATCGAAATCTAGACATGGTGAGAAGACATGTCACTATTGTAAGAAGAAGGGGCATATTAGAGCTGATTGCTTATCCTTGAAAAATAGAAATAAAGTTGTTGGTGCTACAGAGAAAGGGAAGCAACATGTTAATACAACGGATGCTGATGTTGTGGAGGTGAGCAANAAGAAGAAGGGGCATATTAGAGCTGATTGCTATGCCTTGAAAAACATAACTAAAGCTGCTGGAGCTACTGAGAAGGGGAAGCAACCTGTTAATACAGTAGAAGTTGATATTATGGAAGATGGACAAAGTGAAGGAGAGCTTCTTGTAATTTCTGAAATGGATTCCAAACTTTATGAAGAATGGGTTCTTGACTCGGCTTGTACTTTTTATATGTGTCCCAACAGGGACAGGTTTTCAACATATGAAGGAGTTTTGAGAGGTGTAGTGAATATGGAAAACAATGAGCCTTACAAAATTGTTGGAGTTGGTACGGTCAGAATCAAAATGTTAGATGGAGCTATTAGGACACTTTTGGATGTAAGGTATGTTCCAGAATTGAAGCGGAATTTCATATCTTTAAGTGTGCTTGACTTAAAAGATTATAGGTACACCGGTGAAGGTGGAGTTTTGCAAGTGAGCCGGGGTGCTCTTGTTGTCATGAACAGACATAAAAGCTCTACACAGTTATACATCTTGCATGGTCCCACGTTTATAGGTGATACAACAATTTCTACTTCTCATTTCACAAATAATGAAATTACAAATGCGACTCGAGCATATAAGTGAGAATAGCATGGCGGAGTTGAGTGGAAGGTGATTTCTTGATGGGCTGAAGACCACCAAAATAATTATTTTTGAGCTTTATGTCTTTGGGAAACAAAAGAGATTTACATTTACAAATGGAAGACATAATATGAAGGGAACACTTGAATATATCCATTTAGAACTTTGGGGACCGACCAGGGTAACATAAAAAAAGGCCATTATTATTTGTTGACTGTGATTGATGATTTCTCTATAAAAGTTTGGGTATTATTCTTGAAGCGGAAGATAATGGGTTGAAATTTCGTTCAGATGAATTCAATAGCTTTTATAGGGTTGAAGCATCTTGAGATACTTTACAGTGCCTGGAACTTATCAACGGAATGGTGGGGACAGAACAGATTAATAGAACTTTGATGGAGAAAGTTTGTTGATGCTTTCAAATTTTGGGTTGCCTAAAGCCTTTTGGGTCAAAGCTACTACTACAGACTTACTCACCCCCATTTGCCAATGATAAAAAGACATCAGAAAAGCTATGGTCTTGTAAACCTTCTTATTATTCTGATTTGAAGATTTTTTGGTGTCCTGCTTATGCTCATGTTGATAATGGGAAGTTGGAATCTAGGTCTAGAAAGTTTATCTTTTTTTGATATAAATCAGGTGTGAAGGGATATAACTTGTGGAGTCCTGAGACAAGAAATGTGGTTTTCAACAGGAACACAGTATTTAATGAACTTGCTATGGTTCGTGGTTCACCTCTTAGGGATTCTGATAAAACTGGGGAGTAGAATCATTCAACTCGAGTGGAGTTGAAAATTGGTTTAGAGAAACAATTAGAGGTTGTAAAACAATCTACTATAGATCGGTTCAGTTTTGAGTTGACAGACAGTAATATCTTGCCTACTTTGCCTACACCACTAGCAACACAACTACATCTTATTAGTTATGTCTTTTTGTTGAGAACTAGTTTTAGTTACATATTAATAAAGACTTGATATACTTTTTTTTAAAATTTTTTTTTCTTTTTGAGATTTTGAATCTTTTAATGCGTGGAATATATACAAATTTCATTCATTCGTGTGATGAAGTTTGTTTTCTTTGGACTGGTCAGTAGGGCCATAAACGGATCGGATGGACTGATCTGTCTATATCCGATCCGATCCGATCCGATAATTCAACGGATATTTGATTGTTAAATTGATATCCGTTTAGTTATGTTATTAGATATCTAATCTGATAATCCGATCCGAAATTAGAGAAATTAGGGGAAAAAATAATGTTGGAATCAACTTATTCATTTATTTATCTTTCCAAATTTTCCAATTCTTAACGGGTTTAATAATTATACAATTTTCAACTTTTTTATATTTTGAAATTGATTACTTTTTTATTCTAAATTTAATTATTTTAGTGACAAATAAAATGTTATAAAAATATTTTACCGACTCAATTATTTTTTCAACTTTTTTATATTTTGAATTTGATGACTTTTTTATTATAAATTTATTTTCTCAATTATTTATTTTAGTCACAAATAACATGCTATAAAAATATTTTACGACTCAATTATTTATTACAAATTGGATTGGATTGTTTTTGGATTGGATTGACTTATATCCATATTTGATTCATTTAGTTAACGGATTATCGGATTCGGATCCTGATCGGGTTCGAACTAATACCCTCTATCTCCCATTAACTTCATCGAATTCGGATCAAAATCCAATTCATTGATAGCCCTACTACTTAGTCGATTAATTATAACTAAAACACATGTTAGATCATTATGTTTTTGAATCAGCTAAAGTAATAAAATCTTTAAGTTGTTTTTTTTATTTGCTTTTTAGGATTTGTGGAAGACACGCGTTCGATCATTACGTGCTTGAATTGGCTAAAGTAACAAAATGTCAAAACCTTTATGTTTCTTTCTTTCTTGGACTAGTGAAAGATAGTAAGTTGCATATTTTGATGGTTGGGTATTCAATATTGTCTACATTTGAAATGAATGAAAATAAGTGGTTAAATGTTGTTATATGAATATAGTGAAGTAACGTATCTAGAAAATGGAATTACATAATAAATGTAGAAATGGGGTATGAGTTAAAAGTGGAGATACATAAATAGCGAATTGAAACGTATGCATAACGAAAAATATGAAATATGAAGTTAAACGAAAGATAGAGAAGAGCTCAACTGAATTGTAATGACTTAAACGTAATACAGAACCAAACTTACTGAAGGAATGTATTTTGATATTATTCAACTTTACAGGTAGTAATACATATGGTGCTCAAACAAATAGTAAATGGCATGATTGAAGGAAATACAGAGCTGAACATTCTAAAGGAATATATACTTGACATTATTTATTATGTTCTTCTATACCATAGTTAGTGGTACATATAGCTCGGGTATGAAATGCTTGTGATAATGTTGAAAAAATAATTGTTTATACCTTTTGGAAATAGCACAGAACATCCCTTTTTGAAACGTTCTGTGTGGAATACCCCCATACAGTCCTTTTTGATACTTAATGTTGAAAAAATAATTTTTTATACATTTTGAAAATAGCATAAAACATCATTTTTTGAAACGTTTAGCGTGGAATACCCCCATATAGTCCATTTTCCCTAAAAAATTATGAAGTATCGAATATACCCTCCCAATTAAATTAAAAACAAAAAATAAAAAGAAGAGAAGAGAAAAATAAAAACTAATTACAACCATGGTCCCAAAATTTACAAAAATTACAAATAAGTCCCAAATAAATAATTAAAAAAACCAAAACTAAAAAATTAAATCACTTCCTCTTCCTCCTTTCACCACCACCACTCATCATTTCATCGCCACCGCCACCTTTTCCTCCTTCATCTTCCTCCTCTCTCTCCCACCACCATTTATGGTCAGAATTTTTCTGTACAAATTCACCCTCAGAATTTTGCGTTCCTTATTAAAAGAAGTTCAAGAAACTTATTGAATCAATTACACAAATATTTTAACTCACTGTTGAGGTCGGTGTTCACCACAAGAGTAACCATCAGTGGAAGTGAGGTACAAAAGCCCATCCAATTTCACAGCACCTAGAGCAAACCTCAGGAAACTCGAATAACTACCAAACAAATCAATATCAATAAAATCAAAGTAATCCCTCCTCAAATAACACTCTGATTCGGCTACCGTACATTTTATCGAGCCCTTGGAGGGCACTGTGTGATTTCTCATAAATGGCATATACGAGCATACTGAGTCACGACCATTGGCGCTCTCATAGAGAAAGAAGGTGGCGCAAATTAAGAAGCAGTGGCCCCTTTCAAATATTCAGCATTTTGGTGGGTTTGGGGATTTGGTGGGTGAGGGAGGTTTGAGGGAAAGAGATAAACAATTGTTGTAATGGGAACGGTGGGTGAAGAGGGTTAGGGGTTAGGTGACACAATTGCTTTAACAATTTTAGAGAGCAAAGGAAAACAAGGGAGTGCAGAGTGAAAAATGAAAATGGAGAACCAAACAGTAGGGGCGACAACGGCGACGGTGAATGGTGGTGGTGGGAGAGAGAAGTAAGAGGAAGTGAATTCTTTATTTTTTTATTTTTAGTTTTTAGTTTTGAATTTTTATTATTTTTTTGGATCTTATGTTTAATTTTTTGGAAATTTTGGACTTGGTTTTAATTAATTTTTTTTTCTTTTCTCTTTTTTTATTTAATTGGAATGATATATTCCTCATTTCGTAAAAGTTTATTGTAAAAATGGACGATAGGGAATATCAAACACTAAACGTTTGAAACACGAACGTTGGTGCTATTTCCAAAAGGTTGGGGGGTTTTCAGTAGTTTGACTAATATGTAGGGGGTATTATGATGTGTAGCCTTTGAAAATCAATTATCAGAATCATAAAAAAAAAAATTACAAGTTTTGTTAGTAGCAAGTACTGAGTGACTGGATGATAAGTGGTTTTACCAAAATCTTTAAGCTACAATTTTATAGTCTTCTTTATACGACATGATGCGATTTCTTCTCATAACAATTATAGTTCGTGTAGAATAAATATCTTTAGATTTGTTTAATATGTGAAAATAATGTTAGTTTAAATTAATGCCTTTCCTTATTATAGAATTTCATTGTGTCCAGGTTTACATGTCACATACACGTGGACATAAAAAAGTTGAATTTTGCTCATTAAATTCATCAATGATCACCAAACTTTATACTGGTGTCACCCTGATCACCCAATTTCATATAATATTTCATCATAGCCACTCAAATTCTTTTCATCATTTTTACTAATTTTAAGAGGGTAAAATGGTAACTTTGCATTAAATATATAAAATATATTTTTTTAAAAAAATTAAAATAAAAACTTATTTAAAAATAAAATAAAAATTTATTTAAAAAAATGTTACTTAAAAAAAATAAAAATAAGAACTATTTTTTTTTCAAAAATGTGACTTAATAAAATAAAATAAAATAAAAAAACAAAATAAAATAAAAACTTACCTAAAAAAAGGTTTTTAAAATAAAATAAAAACTTATTTAAAAAAATTGTTTTTAAAAAAATGTTCCTTAAAAAATAAAATAAAATAAAAAATTATTTTAAAAAAACGTTTTTAAAATACAATAAAAACTTATTTAAAAAAAGTTACTTAGAAAAATAAAATAAAATAAAAACTTATTTTAAAATAAATAAATAAAATTTTATTTTTGTTTTTTCATTAAATTTATTTTTTATATATAATACAAAGTTACAGTTTTATCTCCTTTAAAATCAATGAAAATGATAAAAAAAAATTGGATGATCATAGTGAAATGTTTTATAAAATTGATTTTCGTAATGAAATAGTATTTAAAATTAGGTGGTGTGGTGAAATAAAATCAAATTAAGTGATAATAGGGACATTATGTATAAAATTGAATGATCATTAGTAAATTTAACCCTATTAATCACACGTCGACGTGGAATTTCAAGGTCAACAGCATCCATACATATAGTCAGTATAATATGTTATCCACATGTCAATAATTTCAACTTATTTGGTGAGGAATCTACATCAGTTCAATATATATATTATTGAAAATGTGTGTTGTCTTTTTCTGTCCTTTTCTTCTAGCACCCAGATTGCCTGCTTTTTATTCAATTTGAAATTCGCAAATTGCATGAACTTTCTTTAGCCCTTATTTGGGATCGCTTAAATGAGAAAATCAATTATTTTGAAAAGACAACTGGATCCCAGTGGTGCAAACTCTGAACTCCAATTTTCATTTTTTCAACAAGGACATAACAAAATCCATAAGCATGTCAATAATGGACAAATGACACCCCCTACCCAGTACGGTAGTGCCTAGGCCCGTAATAGGGGACACTATTTGTCCATTGTGAACATCTCTATGTACATTACTATATACACGTAGCAAAATCATTTCAACAAATTCTCGGACAAATAAGAAGCAGACATCTTTTTTGATGTTTGAATAATCGAAAATGCCCTTATCAAGGAGAGTGAATGAAATACTAAAGGGACACATAGGTAATTTTGTAGACTACTTTAATTATTGGGTAATTAATGAACCGGTCAATATATGTGGTTGGTATGGAACCCATGTACCCTTATCTTGTCTTTGGCACCCATTTTAGGTGTATTATAAATTTTGAAATAGTGATTGATGGAAGAATGTGTAGTTGAAAAGTAATGAAAAGTTTTAGATTTGATTGTAATATTATTTTATTTGGAGAATCTGTGGTTATAATCAAGAAAGAGAAAAAGTTTTTTTTTTTTTTTTTTTTGAAGGGTGTTGAACAATACCTTAAGTATAAAGGGGGGAAATAGCTAAAAATCGGAGAATAAGTGGTCCCAAACAGAGGCTTAACAGTATAGTTGCATAGTTTGGTGGGAAGTCTGCATCCATTCAATAAACAAATATTTTTATTGCAATTTATAATTTTTTATTCTCAAAGTCTATATTGGCTGCGTCTTATTCAATTAAGAAATTGGAAATTGCTATCAACATTCTTAAACAGTATATACTTCCATAGGAGATCCTGATTGCTTAAATTTTCTATCTTTCAAGCTGTGATAGGAGAGAACAGAAATGGCTTATGCTGCTCTTCTTTCTCTCATTCACGTTCTACAGCGCAACCTGAAATATGATTGTTCATATCTTCTTCCTGGCGAGGAACAACAAATCGAATCCCTCCTCAAAAAAGTTGTTTACTTGCAAGATTTTCTTGATAATTTTCCACAAGAAAACATCGAATCAATCGAAGGGTTGGAGAGAAAGATCAGTGATGCAGCATGTCGAACTGAAGATATCAATGAATCCAGCATTGCACATCGAGTTCTTGAAGAATATGCAAGTCATAGTGGTGACACGTTTACAACTTCATTCCATGAAATAGCGAAACTAATTGAAGAAGTTGATTCCATAAAGACAAGGGCAAAGAAGATTGAGGATGAGAGTGGCATACAGGAATATTTGGAGCGCAGCACCTCATTGCCTGTTGGTTCATTAAGACCAGATTCATGGGGTCAGAACACTCTGGTTGGTCTTGATGATGCATTGGCGGAGATCAAGGATCGTCTAGTTGGAGGTTCGTCACAATTTGAAGTTGTGTCAATTGTCGGCATGGGTGGCATCGGTAAGACTACACTCGCTCACGAAGTTTACATTGATAAATATATTGAGTATCACTTTGACATTTGTGCTTGGCTAACTGTATCTCAAGAATATAGTGAGCGAGAAATCCTACTAGGCCTCTTAGATTCCATGAAAATGAAAATTGACGGGAGGAGTGAAAAGGACATTGATCAATTAGGAGAACTTCTGTACAAGAACCTAAAGGGTATGAGATATCTTTTTGTAATGGATGATGTGTGGGATATTGAGGCCTGGGACAGTGTAAAAAGATATTTTCCAGAAGACGAAACTAGAAGTCGAATCCTTTTGACTACTAGGCTTGAGAATGTTGCTAGTTATATTAACTCTGGTTCTCCTCTTCATCGTGTGCATTTTCTGAACGTCGAAGAAAGTTGGAATTTATTTTGTCAAAAGGTGTTCGGAGAAGGTTGTTGCCCTCTTGAATTGGAAGAAATCGGCAAGAAGATTGCCCAAAATTGCCGAGGACTTCCACTTGCAGTTGTTGTGATTGGGGGCCTCCTATCAAAGGCCACTAAAACACCACATTACTGGAGAAGTATTGCAGAAAATTTAAGTTCGGAAATAACTTCAAATGATGAGCAATGCTCTAAGATACTTTCTTTGAGTTACAAACATTTGCCTTATCATTTGAAAGGGTGTTTCCTATATATGGGAATTTTTCCGGAAGATTTTGAAATCAAAGTCAAGGTACTTACCAAGTTGTGGGTTGCAGAGGGAATCCTGAAACCAGCATGCTCTAAAACGTTGGAAGATGTAGGAGAGGAGTACTTTTTGGATCTCGTTCAAAGAAGTCTTATTTTGGTTCAAAGGAAAGGGTCTACTGGACAAATTAAAACATGTAGAATTCATGATCTCTTACGGGACCTTTGTGTCAGAGAAGCTGAAAAGGAGAATTTTTTCCATGTTATGAAAAAGAGTCTCTATGATATTTATGAAGGCATTGGAAGTGGAATGCGCCGTGTAAGTATTCACGTTGAGAAGAATTCTCTATCATTTTCAGACAGAGTGCAATTTTACCATGCAACTACAGGACCTCTCCTGCGTGATGACAGAATGAAACGTTTCGGCAGAATGCGTTTCAGAGCAATTTCTATAGATTCTTCATCTATAGAAGTTCGTTTCAAATCTAGGCCACTTAAAGTACTGCATATGGAGGGAATTCATCCTCTCCCACATATGGAAGAATTGGTTAACTTGCGGTACATCTATTGCTACAATAAATTCCCTCAAATGTCGACTGAATCAATATATGATCTTCGGAATCTACAAACAATAGTTTCTTTGGATGATTATGGGTACATTGAACTGCCACCAGAAATATGGAAAATGACACAATTAAGACATGTCATGTTGAGTGCTGCTGTACATCTTCCCGATCCTCCTATTTCAGAAATCAAGGGGGAAGAAAATTCTATTGTTGTTCTAGAAAATCTACAAACCCTCTCGAGGATATATAATTTTAGGTTGACGGAGGAGGTCCTCGAAAGAATTCCAAATCTACAGAAATTGGCTATCCATTATGATTCTATTGAGGTGGACAATTGGGAAAAATACTGTATCAACAATCTTGTACGTCTAACTAAACTTGAATCATTAAAATGTTGGCTTACGTATTCGTTCCCCTACTTCCTAGTGCATATCACTTTTCCGACGTCACTCAAAAAGTTGACTTTAGAAGGCGCGGAACATCAACCCAAAGATTATCTCAAACTTCATCCTGAAGAATTGACGATTCTTGGTAAGGTGCCCAATCTTGAAGTTCTAAAATTGAAAAACTATGCCTTCAATGGACTAGAGTGGGAACCAAATGAAGGAGAATTTCTCAAATTGAAATTTCTGTTATTAGACGACATTTATTTGAGGCATTGGAGAGCTGACAGTATCCACTTCCCGAGTCTCGAGCGCCTAGTCATTTCGATTAGGGCTTGCAGAGAGCTGGATGAGATCCCTAGTGGTTTTGGGGAAATTTCAACTCTTCAATCCATTGAGTTGCGTGGCTGTGGTGATACAATTGTAAGATCAGCAAAGAAAATAGAAGAGGCACAATTGGATTGGGGGAACGATGCCTTCAAGTTATATATTAAAAAGTAATAAATGTGCAGAGTTTCAAAGTTGTCTATTCCAATCATTTACAGGTACCATTTTCTTTTGTTAAGCTTTTCCATTTTCACTTTTGGTTTTCTCGTGTTTATCTACATTCTTACTTCCTCTCCTCTGAGTTTATACAGTCTGCAGTTCGAGACATGGGAGCTCAGTTTAAACCAACTTCAATGCAGGTGTGTAATTAAAGTCTGTACTGTACAGCCATGATTTCATTTAGTGTCCTTGTTTGTCTATATTGTTTCTCCTGCTTTCCTCCCTTTACTTGGGGTTTTCAAATGATTTTATCAATATTAATTGATAAATGTTATTGATATTATTAACCATTGTACTTGGATGATTTATGTATCATTGTTCTTGTCATTATAGAATTTAGAGTTTCTGTGCAATACTATTGTTGATAAATAATTAGGAATTATTCTATTAATTATAGTGTTACAATACTCAATTTTAGCTTACAATTGTGGAGTATTTCAGATAATAATTTGATGATTAAACTGTGGATTATTTCAAATAATAGTTTGATGATTGAACTATGGGGATCGCATAATTTAAATTTTTATTTGATTAGAGAACGGACCTAATCTCACTCATCATGTTGTGCATCGTACATTTAGCCCATGTTTGCTAAGGATTAAAATCCAAATTTTAGTTTTAAGTTAAAATCAACAACTAACCAATATATCTTGGGATCCAGATTTTTTCGACTAC
This sequence comes from Fraxinus cuspidata, assembly GCA_903798385.1. Taxonomy (NCBI): domain Eukaryota; kingdom Viridiplantae; phylum Streptophyta; class Magnoliopsida; order Lamiales; family Oleaceae; genus Fraxinus; species Fraxinus cuspidata. The sequence continues at coordinate 1,702 of CAIGRP010108654.1, read as the reverse complement.
ACATTTCATCCACTTTTATTAAAATCTACCAAAAATTGATTTTAATCTCCATCAAGCAATATCTTAAAGTATATTCATTAGTATCATGCTTTTGCTCAACTCATCAAAGCTTATTCATTACTTACTAGGGGTGGGGTCGGCTACATATATCCTATTTGTCGAGTCTGATTTGCACTTTGTTTCAATTGTTTAGTGTAAGTGTAGCAAGCATATAAGATTGGATATATTATGGTCAATCGCAAACTTTATTGTGATTATATGATCATTTTGTTGATAGACATTGCTAGAGATAGATCTAGAAATTTATTTGACGGCTGAAACAATAATAAATTGACATGTTAAGGGTGCGACATGTTGTAGACGTCACGTGGCATATTCCTTTTATCTAAAGTTGGACACGTTGGCGCTACATTAACAAATTAACACCGCTACAATTCAAAAATCTAAGAGAAACTAACAAGGTAACATTATTTGACAAGGAAACAATAATTTAGTAGTAAGCTAACAAGGCAACAAGTGTCCAATAATTTCATTTCTATATAACTCATTAACAATACTCCCAAAAAAAAAAAAAAAATAGTGATGGCAATACATACAATTATATAAACAAATTAAGAAATTTGAAAATGGTGAGGTAAAATTAATTTTTGGAGCTTCTTCATCTTCAAAATTTTATAAAAATAACATAAATATAAATCGTGAGCTTATAAGTTAATGTGTATTCTAGTTTAAAATTTAATTTAGTAATTGAGATACTATAAATTCTCAATTATTATTATTATTGAAGCCCTATATTTTCTTAAGAGAAGTAAAATAATAATGTTAAAGAGTGTAATATAATCAAATTATTTTCATAAATCAATTTTCAATAGCACAAGTATGTTCCAGATTTTTAGCCCAAGATTGAGACTCATTTTTTACCACATAAACGTTCGAAATGGAGAAATGTTATTTTTAGTAAAGTTGTAGCTCTTTGAGTTATCTTTATAATCCAATTTGATTTGTCTCAATTAGATATTGGGAGAGAAAGTTATAATAAAAATACTAAAAAAAGTGCAGTGCTGAATTTTTCCTAAGAGGCGCTTGGTTCCTAGGCGACACAAACCCCAAAATCTAATAGAAAGGTGGCGCAACGGCGTTGAGGCTCCGCCTACTGTCATCTAGGGCACTGATTTTTGGCCTGTTTAAAGCCCATAAAAACTCCAAATTCAGGGAAAAAAATGAAGGGCAATATAAATACAAGAATTGAGGCACTTGAAAGGAGTTCCACACATTGAGAGATACAAAATACAACATGAGGATTAGAGAGAAAAATCAAAGGAGGAGAACAATGAATCAAAGGTTTTGAATTATGATTTGGAATAAAAAGATAAACTTGGTGCAAGATTCATCCTCTTTTCTATATCTCGATTCATAACCTGATGATGTACTCGATTAATTTTATTTGTTTTTTCTTCATACATTACAATTAGCTAAACTCTTTATGAGGGAGAACAATGTAATCTATTTGAGACCCATTATTTATTTTATTCAAGATTTTAGTTCTTTCATTATACATGTGCTGATTTTATTCATATATTTAATGTTTTGAATTACTTGATCAATAATTCAATGGTTTTATGAATATTTTACGAATCGAGAGGTGAGTTTTAAATTTAGACCGCGTATTAAAATTTGATAATTTAGTGTAATGTGTAGAGAT
>CAIGRP010108653.1:0-28074 GCA_903798385.1 Fraxinus cuspidata | reverse complement strand
CCGCCCCGCCCCGCCCCGCCCCACTGCCATCCCTAGGGATAATATGGGCCCAGGAGATCTTCTTGTGCAAATGAAAGAACAGAGTCAAAAATCTTGGTCAAGACTCAATAGTGTTTGAACGTAAATGGGTGTTCCTTCATTTAATTAAGAAGCGTGCATAAAGAAAAAGTTAATTATTAATTCGTTGAAGGTAAAACGACTACATAATAAAAATATAATATTTAAATAATTATTTTTTTCTTTACGTATCATGAAAAGAAAATCAAGTAAACCGCTATATTTATGCTTGGAAGCACCTTCAAAACGTGAGAAAACTCATACTTTCGATTATAAAAAATAAAAATAAAATAATAATAATAACAACTACAATAATAATAAATCATCCACACTTCAAAATCGTCAAAAAATAGTAAATATATTAAGCAATACCATGTGTAAACCTTGAAATGCAGCGTGTGAAAATACTCATCTTTCTAGAATCAAATCATTAATTAAATTTTGTAATCAATTTTTCTATTAAATCATGTTCAACAGATATTAAAAACTATCCCATTGAAATATTTCTTGTGATATAGTTAGCACAACTTTAATCGGTATTGTAAATAATATTCTATAAGTAGTAAATATATTTGGAAAACATTTTTATCTTTTCAAAGCAATCAACTTATTATTCTATGAGCGATGTAATTATTAGTGGTTATGCTAAATAAAACACTTATTATTAAAACTGAATAAAAATTACTTGTTTGAAACGAAAATTAAAGAGAATATGTTATTATAATAAACATTTATCAAATTTTTTCACTAAAAAAAAAAAAACATTCAAGATCTAGCTATTGTGTCAGTTTATACGACACCAAATAGTATTTTCTAATGCCGGGTTCTTGTATTCTAATCATAATTTTCGATTAACTATAATTATTTAAATATAAATATATTACATAATAAAGTTTTTAAACCCAATGTTTTAAAAACTTACCCGTAAAAGGAAGAGGGTTCGAGGGTTAAAGGGTCGAATAATTTTAGTTTACTAATTCAAAGTAAATATGATCCATGTTTGTTAATTAGATTTATTATAGTAATTTCTTTTGTAACATCAAAAACTAACAATTAATGAGTCCAAAATAATTTGCTTTGTTCAAATCGAAATTGTTNGGGTCGAATAATTTTAGTTTACTAATTCAAAGTAAATATAATCCATGTTTGTTAATTAGATTTTATTATGGTAATTTATTTTATAACCTCAAATAACAATTAATATGTCCAAAATAATTTGCTTTGTTCAAATTGAAATTGTTCGTGATTATAATCTTGTTGGGGGGGTATGATTTTTTAATGAAAATGATGAAGTAAACTATTAAACACTTAGAATTGGCAATGGACTAGTATCCCACATTTGAAGATTACTACAACATTGGAAGAAAAGCCTCCTTTAAAAAAGAAGCTAGTATCCCACATTAAAAGATTACTATAACATTGGAAAAAGAATCTTCTTTGAGAATGAGCTAAAAGAATATCACTTGTATAAAAGATATTTGAATCTTCTATTGCAATAGGTGGCCCATCAAGATAGTAAAAAATCTTTTGTAAAAAAAAAAAAAATTATGTTAATTGAAAAATCGCTGCTGGTTTTCCAGTTCATAGTTAAACCAGCCGAGTTGATGGTTTATTAGCTGATTTTTTATTTTTCAATTAATGTATAAGTACTGGATTGGATAAAAAGTCGGTTCACGATTTTTTCACTTGAATCGGTTGGTCCGATTCGGTATGATTTTTATAACATCGATAAAATCATGCCCAACACATGTGTTACATGATAAATGTATTTTTATACACTTACTTAGATCTAAAAATATAGATATTTAATTGTTCTTTTGAGGAATTACAGTCTAATTTATTGTATATTTCATTTATTATGTAAAATTCGATTATTAGAAGTACAATTGAAATAAAAAAGCGAAAAATGACAAAATTCAAAGTTTGAGGACCAAATTGTAAATATTAAATAGTTGATTCATGCCATAATACAATACTTTGAATATTACTAAAAGACAATTGGATGGAATTAGAAGTTAAAAAGGAATGAAATATGATCAAACTATTATTAGAAATCAAATTTCAATCGCACAAAATATATTTCAGATTTTAGTTGAAGATTGAGACCCATTTTTGGTATAATAAACGTTTAAATTGAAAAAAATCCATTTCTTGTAAATTTGTAGGCCTTTAAGTTAGTTTTCTAATGCATTTTTAATTGTCTCAATCGAGTATTGGAAAGGAAAGTTATGACCAAAATACTTATTGGTGTACAGAGACAAACATGCACGCATTAAGGCAACTTTTCTTATTCTATTGAAACTCTTTTGAAAAGCAATTTCAAAAAGCTTTTCAATCAATTTTGGACTCCTACAAATACCTAACAACATAATACATTAGAGACACGTCTCCTACATCATTCATACACATATTACATCCATAATTCCATCAATTCATACACCAAACGAGAGACAAATTCATAGTATTGTGGGGAACAATCAAGGAGAAAGTGCAAGAACTAAGTCAAATAAAGGATTCATCCGATTTTGGACAAAGATTTGAAGAAAATTCATCAAGATTTCATTGAAGAAATTCAAAAACATCAAGATTATTCTTCATTATTCATCAAATTCATAATCTAGGTGATGTTCTATAGAATTATGTTTCTTGTACTTTCCATATGGTAGACTAAATTCATAATTGCTAGGATGTAGATAAACTATTGTTATGAAGTTTTTAATATAAATTAAGTATTTTGACGTCCAATATGTTTGAATTTTTGAATGGTTGTTATTAAGTTTTAATCCATTTTCAATTGCTTGATCACCAATTGTTTTGAAAGTGAATTTTATAAATTTCAAGAGAAAGAATAGAATAGATAGCACTTACAACAATCATTGTAAAGTGCGATACAAGATAGAAATATATAGCTATACTTTTCATGTTTTCTATATATGTTCTAACTTTTTTAATACGTGTTTTCAGGTTCGCATCTTTCATAAAGATATAGGAAAATCACATGAATGGATATATTGAATTGACGTCGAGGGATGGTTTTAATTAACTTAGAAACATTAATCAACATGAATAAATACATATTGTCATGATATTTAATTGTATTGAAAATAGATTAACTAGGGAAATTCGAAATTTTAGCATTCATCTCACATATTTGACAAAAGCCTTCATAATTAGCTTAGTTAATATAATCAGTAGCGGACCCAAGATTTTGAGTTAGTACGAGAGGCTGTGAATCATCGACTTTTGTTAGCAATAAAATATTAAGAGCCCATTTGATGCTCATTTTTTGCAAAACAATACATTCTGGAATAGTGATTTAATGAAAAATGTGTGGTTAAAAATAAGGAAAAATTTTGAATTCACATGTAATATTATTTTATTGAAAAATGTGCGGTTGAAAGAAAAGAGAAAAATGTATTTAAAAAAAGAATCAAACAAGGTTTAAAATTTAAATATAACAATTATTTTGTACAAATTGAACGTTTATAATTTTGTTATAAAATTAGAAATATTCACCAAATAATATTGTGGCTAAGTTTTGTATAATTCAAAGGAAGAGTACGGGTTTGAATTTTTACAATTGCATTAAAACCGCTAAAATGTGACATATATTATTCTGTTAGACTTAGTATTAAATTCAACGAGTACCACATTGATTAAGTTTTCAATATCCCAAGGAGAGGTCACGAGTTCGAACCTCTTCCTTGTCCCATTTAATTTTGGTAAAAATTGTAGAATTAAAAATATTTAACAATAAAATTGATGAAAAATGGACTCGAAACTTGGACTTCCTTGAAAATAAATCAAATTATCAAATATATAATCTAAAAAGATTAATCATTGTCAACAAAAAAAAGGAGGTTAATTTCACAAACGGTCACTAAACTTATCTCAAAATTATAAAACGATCACTGAAGTTTAAAACTTGTAGAAACAGTCACTAAAGTTTCATGCGCTTTCACAAACGGTCACTGAAGGACCGTTATGATTTTAATTCAAACTTAAAGGACCAAAACACGTCAACATAGAACCCTGAGGACCTCGAGTGCAAAAAAAAACTCAAAACCCCCAAAACCCAAAAAAATCGCCCCATTCCCTCATTCGATCAATCTCCTCCAAATTCGTCCTCATTCGTTCGAAATTGGCCAAGACCCATATGTTCGGTGGATGCGCCATGGTAGGCTGGTGAGGTGGTGGTCCTCCACCGTGAGTTGCAATGCCGTCACCGGAATTTGTGGTTAAAAGGGCCGATTGCACTGTGGAAGAAAAACTTTGAATCTTTGGATTTTTTGAATTGTTTGATGTTATGAGGGCATCTGTAGGTGTGTAATTAGAAGATTGATCGACCTGTTGGGTAGGTACGACAGGGTGTCGCCGGAAGTTGATTTTCCTACTAGTTTTTGGTGCGTGTTTATCTGGTTTTGGTTCAAGTTTCCGGTCAAATCTACCGGGGTTGAGGCTGGTGGTTGGGTGGGTTTTGAAGGGAACAATGAAGGCTTCAAGGTGGTATGTTGGTCTGGCGACCAAGGTGACCGGAAGTTGGGTTTTTGGTTGTCCATAGTTGGTGACCAAAGTTGATAAAAGTGTTTTGGTCCCCACGTTGGTGCGATTTTTCAGCAAATTCCGATGGGGTTAAGGCTAGTGGTTGGGTGGGTTGTGAAGAGGGCATTGAGGGCTTCAAGACGGTATGTTGGTCCGATGGCCAAGGTCATCGGAGGTTGGAGTTACGGTGGTCTAAATGTGGCGGGTTGAGAGAATTTGGAGGAGGGAATTGGTTTTGGTGCATGGGCAGCCCATTTTGGGGCTATTTTTCGGCCTATTCCGACGGAATTACGGCCAATGGTTGGGTGGGTTGTGAAGAGGGCATTGAGGGCTTCAAAACGGTATGTTGGTTCAGTGGCCAAGGTCGCCGGAGGTTGGAGTTATGGTGGTCCAAAGGTGGCTGATTGAGAGAATTTAGAGGAGGGAATGGTTTTGGGTTTTAGATGAAATTTGCACTTGAGGTCCTCATGATTTTCTATTCACGTGTTTTGTTCCTTTAAGTATGAATTAAAATCATAATAGTCCTTCAGTGACCGTTTGTGAAAGAAGTAAAAACTTCAGTGAACGTTTGTGAAAGTGCACGAACCGTTTCTGCAAGTTTTAAACTTTAGTGATCGTTTTATAATTTTGAGGTAAGTTCAGTGACCGTTTGTGAAATTAACCCAAAAAAAGAAATTGTTTCCGGCACACTAAATTAATTACATTTACGATCCCTCCACTTGCGAAAAATCAAACAATCATTACATACTAGTAAATCAAAACTTCAAAATATATTATTCCGTTCATGGCTCTCTCCTCTTCCAGCATATCCGAGAACTTTACATGTCCATGGAATTTTATCGACGTCATATTTCCAGAGGTAGCGTATCTCCTGGAATAGCTAAGAGGAAAAATAGATATAGAAAACGGTTAGAACTATGATGTTTAGCCTCGTTTGGACGGAAGCTATGTTGACTGCAGCATAATTGATCAATCTAATCTTGAAACTCCATCACTACCGTTACTTCTGTTACCTTCATTTCCCATATTTCTATTCTCCATTAATCCATCAATGTCTTGATTATTCTCTGAACTTTGGGCCTCAACATTGTAATGAGATAATGGGAAGTTGGTTTTGGCCTTTTTACCTCTGTACTCAATCGCCTTCCTGTCATAAGCTTTAGACGCCTCCTCCGCATTGTTAAAAGTCCCCAGCCAAACCCGTTGCCCATTATGCGGGTTCCGAATTTCCGCCGCCCACTTCCCCGAATGCCTTTGCCTTACTCCTCTGTACTTCTTCCTCCGATTCCTCCTCGAACTTTGAGCTGGTTCGAAATTGTCACAGCCTAAACAGTTAACAATTTTGCATGCGGCACACGGGGATGAATCGGGGAGGAAGAGCACCACATTCTCTGCAGCTGGTGGTTCGGAATGTGATGACGTGGCACCTATCATTTCTCCGGCACCGGCATCTACTCCTCCTCCGGCGATTACATGTTTTAGAGCTGAAACCATCACGCAGAATTCTTGCTCCAAATTAAATTTCTCCATTTTTATGAAAACGCTTTTAGTTTTGACGAATTGAAATTGAAGTTGAAATCAAGAAACTAGAACGAGTGAGGAGCGAAGAGATATTTTATCAGCTGGGGTATATATATATTCGTGTTGTGGAAAGGGACAGAACCTGCCGCCAGCTGTTAATTTGTAACGCCGTGTTCACAGGGAGAATAACGGCGGGGCGTGAAAATATTTGTCCTTACAATGAGTTAACGCCAAATGAAAGTGAAACGCGGCGGGCACATTCTATTTAAATTTTAAAGCAAGTTTGGAAATTGTTAATAATTATAAATAGATAGATGCTCCCAAGGCACGTCTCCAAGTGGTAAAAGGAGAATGTGAAAAAACTCCAACTTTGCTTGAAACTGCTGCATTAAGGATTCGAATCCTAAAATATGGATTTGATCATTGGGTAAGTGTACATGCAGTCTTCCATCACGTATCCTTGGAGACATAACATGTGATTTACCTCATTCACCAACGCCCAGGACAGGGTAGGTGGAAGCCGTCAAGGATGTAGCTCATCTTTTTTTTTTTAATAAATAGAAAGAAATGAGGATAGGCGTAGGGGTGTCAACGAGTCGAGCTGAGCTACGAGCCGAAACTCAAAGTTTGGGCTCGGCTCGAGTAAAAATTGTTCGAGCTTTTTTACCTGAATCGAGTGGAGCTTTTGTTTGACCAAGAATTTTAGGCTCGACCCAAACTTTCGGCTTGGATCAACTCAATTTTCTTTTTTTAAAATATTCACAAATGCTTGCAAACGCAGGCAGCTGCCACAATTGCTTGTGTTTGCAGGTAGCTGAATTATTATTATTTTTTGAACTTTTTTTTTAAACTTGGCTGAGTTGGCTAGGCTCGTCCGAGCTAAAAATGGTATGTAACACGCGTCGAGCCACACAAGCTAGCTTAGACTCGAGCCTTTGCCCCAAAATGGGGTTCAACCCGAGCCTCGACTTGGTGGTTCATAGCCACGAGCCGACTCGACTCGAGCTTTTCCCGGACCTAGCCACAAGCAGTATGAGCCGACGAATCAATTTGACATCCCTAAATGAGGAGTTGATAAAAAGTTATACTCGTAGATTTTACTATATGAAAGAAAAATTATTAGACAAATTTTTTTTTTTATAATTTAAACACTTGCCAAACAAGTCGTTTTTATGTTGAATTAAATTTATCCTACCGTATTACTCGACTAAATTTATTATAAAATCCAATTTAAATTATACTACCAATCTTTCAATTATAATTTCCTTCAAGATAAATCAATTATTGGAGGCATTTCAAGAAACCAAATTTATCATAAAGTTAAAATTAATGGACATGTCACTCTTTAATCCGGAGAATTTATTTATTTTATTGAATTTGGATCTCGAGAGAAGTTTATTACACGGTCTGTTTGAATTTGCTTGAATATGTCATCACAAATTTCTTTTAATTCTAAATAACAAATCACATCCTAAAAAAATAATTTATTGGACAGCTTATTTATACACTTACCTAAGTCGTTAAATGAGATTAATTGTTTTGATTTTTGATAAATTATGGCTTGATTATGTATATATTTTGTTCGTTAGGTAAACTTTGTAAATTGGTGGAATTGAAAGAAATGAGTGAAAAATTGAATAAATTCAAAGTTTGGAGACCAAACTATAAATAGCTAATTATGACCACAAAATGATGATTGAAGATCACATAAGATTAATTGGATGCAATTAGAAGTCAAATGGATGAAATATAGTCAAAGTTTTTAACAAATCTATTTCAAACTACACAAGTTATGCTCCATACTTTCAGCCTCATATTGAGATCTATTTTTCGCATAGCAACGTTCGAATTAAAAAAATGGTATCTAGAAGAATTGTGTCACTTTGAGATAGATTTTCAGCGTACTTTGAATCACCACAATCGAATATCGAGAGAGAATGATATGATAAAAATATTGACGACTGTTTAGAGACGAAACAATGTGTGCTGCCATTCACCAAACCCGAGGCAAAATTTTTTGTGAGGTACGTGAGGTGGAAGCCGTTGCACATGCATGGAGCAATTTTTGTCACTTGGGCAAGATTTCCTTCTATGCTTCAAACTCTTTTTAACTCAATTTGGATGCGATTTTGACCTAATTTTTGACTTCTATAAATTCAAAACTTTGGCAAAACATTGAGGATCTCTCTCACCTCTCAAATTCATTTATATCATAAAATTCATCAAGATGGGTCAATTCAATATTAGTTGAAGAGGAGAAAAAAATATAGCATGTGGATTGAATCAATAATATCAAGAAGGTGAAGAATAAAAGTTCAGGGTCGAAGATCAAGAATAAAAATTAGATTGTGACATCTCTTTCTTGTAGTTATAAATTTCTAGCGACGATTTTCTATTCTTCATGTTGTTCTATTTTTAGAAGCATGTCAAACTAAATTCGTTTGTGTTGGATGAAGATGAACCATTTATTTATTTATTTATTTTTAATTCAAAGACAAGTAATTTAGTTATTCTTATATTTCTTGATTAATTGTGCATACTCTTTACATTATCTAATTAATTTATTGCCAATCAAGTAATTAGTTTTTTGTTGTAGCGCTGAAAAATTCATAATTTAGTTTAACACTGCATGATTAACACATAAGAAATAGATATTAAGAAAAACACATATATCACGTGTACAATCATCTCGACAATCGTGTTATTTAATGTGTTATCATCTAAATAATTGTGTAATTGAATGCATTATACTCATTCGAATTCGGATTAGGAAATATGACCAGGTTGCATTTAGAATAGAATTAATTTATGGAAAAGAAAGTTAAATATAGAAGAATAATCTTCTATAAAAATGCAAGAATGAAACTAAATTACATAATTAAGAATTGGAAATGGGATAATAATAGGTAGATTAAAATTTCCAACACATACATATTTTATTTAGTTTAAATGAATCTAGATATCCAGTAGAATAATTTATATATAAATAAAATCATCTCTTTTGTTATTTAAATTCGTATTTGATAACAAATTAATACTATTCAATTTAAGGTTTATTTTGTATGGAACGATACTCTCAACTCATCAGATATATTATTTGTCAACAATGTCGTAAACTTGCAAAAATTGTCCAAACAACTTATATTAAGTATTGACGACATAACATATCAATTTATTAGGTGATAAATTTATGATGAGTCATAGTATTTTAATTTAATTTGTTGTGTGCTAATAAAATTGATGTGCCATGTAATCGCTATTTAGTTTAGTATATTATTTCTCATATTCGTAACATTACATTATGTAATAATATAATCACACTACAATTAAAATTTATTTTTAATAAATTTACAACAACAATTTTACAAATATACTCCTAATCTAATAAAAATTATAAATGAAAAAAAAATTGTGGTGTACTTAATTATTCATCATCCCAATATTACTCCTCATTTTTCTCATCGTGTCAATGTAGTCTGGAATTTTTTATTAAGCTGAAAAGAGTTTCTGAAACTATTATTTTCTTAATTATTTTTTCAAAGAAGTGGAAGATAAAGAAGAAGAAAGAAATGGAAAGTTAAACCCTATTTGGTGTTACTAGGCGTACCCGAAAGTGGGAAATCCACCTTTTGGCTTCCAAAAAGCTTCCTTCTATCCTCATAAATGGCTTTTGGGCATTTTTCGACAAGAATATCCATTATGTGATTTGCCAACTGCGACATAAGTTGCAGTGGGTTGTGAGGAAATTGTGGGGATCTCTTCATTCTTAATAATGTGATTCGATCCTTTCTTTTATATTGGTTCTCACTTAATCAACTTCCTTGACGCCCATGTTTCTTCCAGAAATAATAGAACCCTAATAATTCTATATAAAAAAGTTATTAGGGGTGTGTTTGAGCCACATTATTTTGGAAGAATGTATTCTGAAATAGTAGATTAATGAAGAATGTGTGGTTGAAAATAAAGGAAAAGTAATTGATGTGATGGAAAATATTATTTTATTGAAGAATGTGTGGTTGAAAATGAGTAGAAAAATGAGAATGAAAAAAATAATGTGGATCAAACAGGGGCTAGGTTTATGTTTGTGGTGGAATAGTAATTTATTGTAATATTTTAAAGTGATGTGACGAGGAATATGTGGTTGAAAATGAAGGAAAAGTTATTGATGTGATGGAAAATATTATTTTATTGAAGAATGTGTGGTTGAAAATGAGTAGAAGAATGAGAATGAAAAAAATAATGTGGATCAAACAAGGGCTAGGTTTATGTTTGTGGTGGAATAGTAATTTATTGTAATAAAAATTATATTAAAATCACAATGTAATTTTACTTAAGGCTATTTAAGTAAATAATAAAAATATTAGTGCTAATATAATTACCCTTTGACTTTGACAAGTTAATAAGATAGAATTTCATTTTTTTTGACATTGTAATACTTCTGATCACCCTAAGCTAAAGGCTTTCGTAATTTCCCTTAAATAGTCACTCTAATAAGGCAACTCATTGGTAACCATGACTCATCCACAATTATAAGTACAAAGAACATATGAATAATTTTTATACAATTCATTATTTTGCAGCTTAAATTAACTTCTTACTTTTCAGAGTTAAGCTTAACAAAAGAAAATGCCAATATAAATATTCTTAATAATTTTATTTAGAAAGATATGTTAAAAAGAACGAAAAGATTTAGATGAAAAATATAATAGTAATTGCAAAAGTAATTGATTATGTAAAGTGTAACATAACAAGCCCCCGCTTGGTGTATTAAGAAAAAATCAAATTTTTAGTAAATTTAAATTTGATAAAAAATGATGAAATGTTTAATTAAAAAGTTGTGAATTTTATAAAATATATGATTAATTTTAACTTAAATTTTAATATCATTTTTAAACTACGGGAGCTAAATATAGCATATGATTTGTTATACTTGAATTGAGATATTTTGTGTTTTAAAGTGACAGATTGTGTTTGACGCCCATTATTATTTTTTTAATTTTTCTCTTTCTTAATTATAATTATATATTCTTAAAATAAAATAATATTAACATAAATTTAGAAAAATTTCATTACTTTTCAATCACACATTCTTCAATCAATCACTATTCCGAAATTTATCATTCACCCAAAATGGGTGCCAAAACACCGTGAACAATTTGACAACGCAAACACACATTTCTCCCTTCTACCCCTACATCAATGCATAGATGTCATTTTACACAAAATTCATTTGACCAAAAAAACACTAGCGGACCCATGCGATGTGACATGAAAATGCACTTTTAGAATGTGAGAACGGGCGGAGGCTGAATAAATGGTAGCCAGGAGCAGGGAAAGACAAGTGGGATGGGAGGAAGGAGGGAATTTAGTCTTTGCCATTATCCAGCCGTTATTTGTATAATTAATTTTGATAATTAAAAGTCAAGCCACAAATTTCACCGCGTGTTTATAGTGACCATGCCCGACGAATCTCCGCTTTCTGCTTAGTCTCTCTGTCTCCCATTCCTTCCAAAGGATAATTCTATTTGTATCAAATGTGAATTATCGAAAATGTGCCACCCTCTTAAATGCGCGAGGAGCTTCCATGAATAAAAAATTCTCAAATGTGTAGTCCCAACAACCTATTATGAGTGTAGGTAAAAAAGTGGGTGTACATGTAGCATAACCTCCTCCCAAATTCTTTCTTTTTTATATACTCATTTTCAACCACACATTTACACAATAAAATATTCACGAGTAAAATCAAAAATTAATTAAAATAAAATGGATTAATTACATGGGAGGTCATCGAAATTTCACCCAGTTACAATCGGGTATGTAGACTTAGCCCCTGTTTGGTAACCATTAAAATTTTCATTTTCGTTCTTCTACTCATTTTTAACCACACATTTTTCAATAAAATAATATTTTTCATCACATCAATAACTTTTCCTTATCTTTCAACCACAAATTCTCCATCAATCTACTATTCCAGAATACATTCTTTCAAAATAATATGGATCAAACACACCCTTAATTTGTAAGCAATCACGTCATTACATTGGGTCACTAAACTTCAATTTGGAGTTGTCAAACCATGAAGTTTAAATTGCTTTTTCTTCTCTTGGACCACCATTTTGCTAGGCTCCACTATCCTTCGGATCTCCTCTCCGATTTCTCAATTATATTTGATTATCAGACTAATTTTACAAATGGTCACTAAAGTTTGTGAAAATTTTTAAGTTGGTCCTTAAAGTATTTCCCAATTCATTTAATTGCTTAAGCTAATTGACATTAAATTATTAATCGTACGTAGTATTTGCCTATCTCCACCTCCTTGTTCATGCTAAAGATAACCCTATTTATTTCAAAATCTTCTGTACCGCTTGTATCAGGTGACTATACTATAATAGGATTTCATATCATTTTTTCCTATGTTGCATCCATGTCTATCAAATTTCTCAATTTTCTCTTTATGATTCTTGTTTATTGCATCGCGTTTTTCTTTTAATATATGGTTTTTTGAAAGAAAACTATGTTGAATTTTCCTTGTTTTGCTCTATATTTTCAATTGATGCTTGATGTTGCATCAATTGTATTTTCTTTTCATTCAAAATCGAGTTATTTACTACTTATTTAAATGTATAAAATTATAAGTTTGAGTTTTGATTCCCATATATTTTTCGGTAGTTGGTGTTGCAAATACGCTAATAAATGCTAAAATAATTTGTTTATACATAAATATGTAAGAAATTGTCAAAGTTGCTGGAGTGTGATTGCATGAGTTATGACTTGACTATTCCAAATTGGTTTAGGGACTCGATTGCAACTAGGGTGAAAGTTCAAAGACATACAATGTTATTAGTTCGATACACAGAAGATCAGCTATGGACCATGCTATTTGTACAACCAATAGTTGACATACAAGTTGACGGAACACTCACAATGAGGGGGTCCACATTTTTTTTTTTTGAATCTTTTAATCATATGGGGCCCGCTTGCATGTGAGAGGTTGTCAACCTCGGTTGTACAAGTGGAATTTCCCAATTTGAAATTAGATTGAAGTATGTTGACAAATTAAAATTTAGTGACCTAGTTGAGAAAGTTCGACGATGTCTGATGAAATTTTACCCTCCCAACACAACAAGAACCTGCTTTAAACTTTCTGAAAATAATATTTTTTAGTACACAAAAGTAATTATCAACATAAATTTAACCAATAATAAGTAACTTAAAAACAAATTTCTCACTTTCAAGCACAATCGAAGGTGCTAAATCCTGCTATTTTTCTTATTTGTTTCTGATCCATTTCCAATCTCACTCTATCGGCATCAGTCCACTTCCCTGCTGCTGCATATACATTGTAAAGAATCACATACGGCGCAGACTCTTCCGGTTTCATTTGCAGAAGCAAACTACCAATTTCCTCCCCGAGTACATAATCTCCATGACTTAAACAAGCACCCAACAGTGTTTCAAGTATATTTGCAGAAGGTTTCTGCGGTAAATTCTGGATAAGTTCACATGCCTCATTCAAATCCCCTGTTCTACCAAGAAGGTCCACCAAGCACGCATAATGTTCGTTCCCAGGCAATATGCCATCTTGAATCATTGAGCTGAAAATAATCTTGCCTTGTTCGACAAGACCAGCATGGCTGCAACTCGATAAAATACTCATGTAAGTGATTTTATCCGGTTTAAAACCCCTAGTTCTCATCTGTGAGAAAAGTTCAAGTGCAGCTCCACCATCACCATGCACCCCGTACCCATTAATCATTACCGTCCAGGAGAAAGAGTCCTTTTGTTGCAACGCATCAAAGAGCATTCTTGCAGAAGAGAGATTACCACATTTTGCATACAGGTCGATCAACGCATTGCTTATTGCCACATCTTTGTCGAAGCTCTTGTGGAATAGATAAGCCAAAATGGAATCTATCAAATGCTGATTATTCAATTGAAAACACGTAGAAATGAGGTTCAGAATTGTTACATCATCAGGCTCAATCTCCCTTTGGAGCAAATCAAGGAAGAAAGAAAATGCTGTTCTGGCATTATTTGAATATAGATGTGCAGTTATAACAGCATTCCAAACAGATATATTCCTCTTTTCTCCCATATGAAAAAGCATCAAACATGAACTCACATCTTCAAATCTAGCATACATGATCATGAGCGATGTAAGAAGAGGAGTTTCGAGTGGGATACCCGTTCGAAAAGCATAAGCATGAACTGATTTTCCCTGAAGAAAGCTGCAGCACGCGGGTAATACATTCAGCAAGGTTACATAATTTGGTTTTTGATCCTCCTTGACCATCTGATTGAACAAAAAAATGATGTCATTTTGTGAGTCGTGATATCGATAGCCAGTCATAAGAGCGTTCCAAGAAACGACACTTTTATTAGGCATGTACTCGAAGAGTACGCATCCCTCGTCAAGCTCTCCACAGTTAATATACATGCTAATAAGAGCATTAGCTAAAGAAATATCAGCTGTTAGTGCAGTCTTTACAGCAAAGCCATGAACTGTCAACCCTAAAGCTAACTCATTGCAAGAGGGAAGGATGCTTATTAAAGTAATCAAGTCAAAGTGAAAACCTTCTTGCCTCATCTGATGAAAAAAGGTCATTGCTCGCTCTGCTTCTCCATTATCTACACATCCAGAAATCATTGTGTTCCATGAAACTACATTTTTCTCGACCATTCTCACAAATATCTTGCACGAGTAGGCTAACTCTCTGCAGTCACAGTAAAATGCCAACAGTGCATTGGACGCATTGAGACTCACATCAATTCCCTGCTTGAAACTAAATGCATGGGCAGACTTTCCAGGCAGAGTGGCCCCTTTTTCCGAGCACAAAGAAAGGATACTAATAATTGAGATTGCATCTGGATTAAAACCAGACATCTGCATTTGATGAAACGCAATCAAACCCGCATCCCAAAGTCCATTGCTTACATATGCAGAAACCATCGAATTCGACAACAGAAGATTTCTTGGGGTGGTGGTATTAAAAAGATATTCAGCTGAATCCACATCTTGAAGTTTGGCATACACTGATAGAAGGGCTGTGACAACAGAGATATGTTTCTCAAAACCGAATTTCATTACGCAAGCATGAAAGGATTCGAGAAGAAAAATGCTACGATGATTTTCACAAGAGGGAATTACAGACACGAAAGTGATCATATTAGGCCTTGTATCATCTAGTAGTATTCTTTGGAACAATTCAATAGCACAATCGGATTTCTGGTTCCTTGAATAAGCAGATATCATTGCATTCCATATAGCAATATTCTTTTTCATCAAAGAATCAAATATATTTCTAGCAGCCAACAAATCCCCAGAATTACCATACATAGAAATAAAGGCAGGCACCAAAGACTCATTAGTAGAATATCACATTTGAATGCAAATCCATGGAGCGAGTAACCAATATGAGCACCAAAATGCAAGCAAACAGGGATCACACTAGCCAAAGTGCTGACATTAGGTTTCAAATCCATATTACGTATCTCCCGGAAAACCTCAAAAACTCCTCGATTGAACCCATTAAAAGAATAACCAGAAATCAAGGCGTTCCAAGCAACCAAATCTGGTTGAGAAATTCTATCAATCAATTCACGCGCAGTTACGATTTCGCCAATATTTGAATAAAAATCTATAAGGGCAGTTTGTATAACCACATTCTCCTCAAAACCAGTTCTTAAGATAGCAGAGTGGATCATTTTACCAAAATTAACATTAACCAAAGCTGAGCACGCCTTGAGCACAAAAGGGTAAGTATAATTATCCGATAGACAACCTGAACCCCGACATTTCTGATAGACAAACAACACGTAGTCAAACAACCCATTATCACATAGACTCCTAATTAATAAATTCTGCAAAGGCAGGCTCGGCTTCTCGATTATTTTGAAAGTGGAAAGAGCTATTTCTAGAAAACCCAGATGGCAGCAATGGTCTGTGAATTGTTTAATAAACTGTTGGTGTGTGATTAAGCCATGAACAATTTGGAGAGACTTTAAGGTCTTCAAGTCTTGAATTCTCCGGCAGAAGGGAAGTGTAGATAGAAAATATTCGGTGAGCTGCCGTGGATTGGATGAATTGCCGTAGATTGAATGGTGGAAATATGAGAGACGAGAGTAAGCGCGCCATGAAGATTTCAACATCGTTGAAACACATTTCTAAATCCGCAGTACTTTCACCGTCTTTAATCTCAGTAACTCTTTTCACTTTTCTAGTCTCCACAGCACAAAAAGACCTCTTTATAATTTTGTGAATTCCTAAATAAACATGACCTTGGTGTCGTTTTTATACAACTTTCCTAAACTGTAAAACGAGATGCATTTGCTTTTTGTTTTTTTTATCGTTTGACCTTTTATTGGACATTTTTAACTATTCTTTACTTCTATTTTTATAGAAAAGTTTTCAGCAAAAGTTGCTATAAATTAGTTTTTCCTAATAGTCCTTATTAGAAAAAAATCACTTTATAAAAAAATTAGGAAAGCTCAAACCTATACTGGCCTATTCTTAATTATTCGATCCCTTGTTAGTTCATGAAGGATTACAACTACATGCACAATTAGCCAACCAGTCCTTCGCAATAGGACTGATGAGTCCTTAAATTATTTCCCCAATGCTTTCTTCACCACCTCCGGTGTTGATGATAACTATAATCGTTGTTGGAGAAAGAACGACACTTATATATATAAAGATGGTGAGAAGTATGGTCTTACCTCAAGCAGCGTCTGAAGGCGATGTCGTATGTCTCCAACTGAGATTATACGGCCACATTGATCGTTGAACTTTGTAATTAATGTTTATCCAATCACTCATCTGTGTTTGGGATGAGTACATTTCTTTTCCTTCTCATAACTATCATAACATATTTCATATTTTAGAACATATTGACGATTGAAAAGGGTCGATAGAAATTGAAATCAAGTTAAAGAAGGTGCAGAAAATCTCCATGACGGGCCTCCATAGAAGATATCAAATTGATGTTACACATTCGATTTTCAGGCACAAGCTTGCTAAGGACCAATAAATTATAAATGATGGCTTATTTTTTTCATTCCAATGATGTGTTTTATTCAAATTCCAAATTCAAACATGCATGCGCATCTCTCAATTAAACACAGAGCATCAATGAAAATATCATAAACGGCACTTGCAATGAGGACACTGAAAATGAAAATCATTACAATTATTTATGAGTTTTTTCATTATTTAATTTTTATAGCTGAATTGCAACTTGCAAAACCCTAAGTTTTTGGTTTATAAGAGTGCAAAATCATACAGTGTTCAAATATATAAAATATGATGGGAAACCAATTTGCTTTTGATTTTCCCACTCAAACAAGCCGGCTAAACTGCATAAATTACCAATCCTAACTCCATTCCTATGACCTTACAACCACCAAACTTTACGGTTTCAAAGTTTCTATGTATCTTCAATCTCCTTTTGAGACTACATTGTGAGCCATAAGAGTGTTATAATTTTCTTTACTAGTCGTCAACACACGGTACGCTATAGATGGTCAATTATAAACCCTACTATTCTCCCCGGACGACGCAGAAATCTTCATCCATGGCGCATTAACCTCAGCTGCTTTTTTCATCTCTTTTTTATGTACCTCAGAGAAATCAAGATTCTCATCACGACCCCTCTTCTTCTTCACCATCACTCCGAACAATTTCAAACACTCAACATTTTCGTCATTATCATTATCGGTATCCTCACCACTCATGCCTCCGCTGCATGGACTAGCTTCGTCAATAATAGGTGCACTACCGTTCATGATCTGGTTGATTTGCTCTGGCGCCACCTTCACACATTGAGTCAAGAAAGCAATGAGTTCGCCGCATTGTTTCTTGGTTTGAGCCAGCTCCGAAGATAGCATATGATTATTTTTCTTCAATTTTTCATTTTCGTCTGATAGGTCTGCAAGTTGTGCTGATGTTTGTGTTTCTAATGACCCTGGACTTTTTGAGTCGGAAGATGAGGTCGAACTCGAGCCAAGGTCATCCCCAGAGTTCTCTGGCAAAGTTGGGCTATCGGCGGCCACATTCTTTCCCTCTGATGGATTTTGTGAAGGCATCGTTTTTCGACGACGGATTTCGATCAGGAGTTCCTTCTGACCACGCTTGAAGTTTTCATTGGCGAATTCCCATTTGTCTGGAACGGTCTTCCGAAAACCCTGATAAACATGAGGGTATGTGTTACCATTTCGACTCATAATTTCTAGTAACGAACCCTACCCTATAAATTCGTGGAAGCAACCCAAATCCTAACTCATTATTGCACAACTTTAATTAGCTTAATATCTCAGTTAATTTTTTATTATTATCTCGAAAATCCATCCAAATGGGATATGCACCAAATTTAAGGAAGTAAAACACTTATACGTTATTCTGTTCAATTCAATGGTCTAAGAAAATGGTGATAGTTCGAGACAAGTATCAACAATGCAATATCTACAATGATTAGGAGGTTGTAAATTTTACCACCTCTCACGTTAGTGTGGGGCCCACTAAATTACAATATCCTAATCATTGTACAATTGAATTTTTCCAACAAGTATTCATTAAAAAGCAACAAAAGTTTTCTTTTTAATATTTTTTATATTGTTGGCCTAAGTTACGTACCACATCTAATAAATATTGATAAGCAGATCTAATTCAGATATACCACAATATTTTAGTATATCTGCGTATTGTCTGAACTTTATTCTCATAAATGATAATATAAAAAGGCCACTCGTGCTGATGGGACCAAATAATGGACTAAACCTACCACTAACAAACATTTAGAGTCGTTTTGATTCTCAGAAAAATGAGTTTTGAGTAGTATTTGTAAGAAAATATATGAATAAAAAGTAAGAAAAACTTATGATATACGTATAAAATATTTTATTTTATGAATGTGTAATTAAAAATAACGTGGGGGACTATTAGCACATAATATTGACCGCTACCACATATATTTGTACTTTTCCACCATAAATTCCTAGCTGCCACGTCAAGTTTAGAAAAGTCTGGATGAGAAAATAATCAAATATACTTTTCCGTCAAATCAAACAAAAAATAATGGAAGTTTGAACGCTGTTTTCGGCCACAACTCACCACTCATAAATATTTATGCAGACGAACACAGATCGGAGTGCATATTTTCAAGCACATGGCCCCATCCATTAATCTCTCTCTCATTTTCTCATTTTTTAGCCCTATTTGACTACTATTAAAATATTTTTTTTTCTCAAATTCATTTTTAACCATTCATTCTTCTAATAAAATATTTTACACGTAAATCTAAATTTTTTTTCCTATTTTTTAATCAAGCATCTTCAATTTCTTAATAATATAGATAATATAAAGTACGAGCAGCAACACTTATTGACCAATTAATGCGACTAGTTTACCATATCATTCAAATCACTTCTTTCCCCCCGTTTCGCATAACTTACAAGTACTATCTATTTATAATAATTTAATTTTTATTTACAATTTAAATTGTTTATTAACACTTCTCAAACCATCTCTCGGACACCAAATGACATTCATTTTCAAACTTTATTTTCTACAATTTTTACATTTCAAATTCATTTCTATTTTTGTTTAAAACAAGGGGTAGAAGAATTAATAAACACGAAATAGGAAGCCCGGCCCATGAAATCTTTACGTCACTGCACTGGATCAGGAGAAATTTATTCTATTATTTTATTTCAGATACCCTGAGGTTTTTCTGACACTACAAAATAGAAATGTAGAGAGAGGTTTGAAAAGAACGGGCTATACAATGGCTAAAATTTGAAAATAAACACAGGGCCCGGACCGGCCCGGAACGTGGCCGTTTATTATTTTATCTATTTATTCAATAGGATTTGAATATAACACCATATTTGATACTTATTCTTCTAAAATATGTTTCTCTCTCTTATTTTCAATCACATATTCTTCAATAAAATAATATTACACGTAAATTTATTTTTTTATTTTTTAACCACATATTTTTCATCGAATCACTACTTAAAATGTATTCTTGAGAGAATAATATCCATCAAACTGGGTGTAAATAATGAAAAGTAATTATTAGGCCTAGCCCAAAACATTTTTTTCTTAAGCACGCGGTGAAGGGTCCCATCAATATCCTTTAAACCTCATCGTTGGGTAGGTGTGAAAATGAAGTTCAATCTTGGAAGTTTCTATTATTTAAAAGTCTACAAAATTTTCTAGCATTCTTTCCATAAATTTTTAGTGCTTAATTGATAGAACTTTACTAAAAAAAAGTATCAACTATTGGTGGCATAAAATTTAAGTCAATTTGTCTAAGATAACTTATTACGACTCTCAATAAATTTATAATACATTTTTCTCTCCTATTTTTAATTACACATTTTTCAATAAAATAATATTATACATAATAATAATAAAAAAAATCTTTCTTTTTCAACCACACATTCTCCAAACAAATACTATTTAACGTTGGAAGCAAAACGGGGCATAAACTAAGCCATGTTTGGTATTGCTTCATTACAAATAATTTTTTTCCTCCAAATTCATTTTTAAGAACACATTCTTTCAATAAAATAATTTTACGGATAAATATATAATTTCTTAACCACAACACTCGTCAAAGATACCACTTTCACAAAATTTAAAATTTATTCTAAAAACATACGTCACTTAAATTCCTTTTATATAGGTAATCAAGTAATAACATTATACGTTATTTATTGTCCAGCTTTTGAACAAATGGTTTCAAACCTAACATCAGATTAGTATTATATAAGATTTGATAAATTTTATGGTTAGCAAGGTTCCTTTCAAACAAACTTGACATTACGAAGATTCATTATTTTTTTATTATTCAACAATTTAATATACAGTTGGAACAATAAGCATGAACTGAATTGAAATTCAGAAATCTCAGCAAAAAATTGAGTTAACAACTAATCACGCATATAAGATTGATTATTAAGGGAAAAAGAGACGTACATAAGTATTAAGCTGGCGAACGAAGCTGGAGAAATTGTTGTGTTTAAAGTAATTAGGCAACAAATCCTTAGCAAATTCAGCAGTTTTCCAGACCACGAACGTCGTACCACTTTCGTTCCAAGAAATCACGTCATCGCTGCTCCGATCGTCCACCAAATGATACGTCTTCGTCAAAAACGGCGCCGGAACACTTCTCTGCGACATAACTACTCTGCTCAACACCCCAAAACTATTCACAGAAAAAAAAAAAACCTTCAATTTGAATTTGATTCAGTTCCTATATAAATTTGGAGGATCTGGTAACAATTAAAGTGAACAACTAAAGAGCAAGAGAGCAGTGAGGAATTCCCAATCCCAGCAATAGAAACCAAACAGGAAAACGCGAGAATGAACGAGATCGTGTTTAGGAATTTTAGCAACTTCCATTGGTTTTTTCATCTTCTTCTATAGACAAGAAGACCATAACTCCTTTAGAATATGGAGATTTGCAAAATTCCTTGTGAGGAACTCGTTGAGGGATATTATATAGAAGAATAGAGAAGAATTGGATGGTCTCTAGAAACACCGCCCAGCCCACTTTAATACTCTTTCAAAGTTTCAAACCACCAACTAGTAGATTTTTCTATTAACCAAATGCGGGCTGATGTTTGCCTGAGCTTAAAATATTTACTCACGAGAAATAAGGTTGCGTTTGATTGCGAGCATATAATTTGTATGGAAAGAAAATAAATTCTAGTCAATTTACCTAAAACTTATTTATATGAAAATTATTAATTAAATAATGTTTGATTAATTTAATTTTCAACCTGTAAAATATTATACTTGTCCATTTTTTATTGGTGGGTGGATGAGAGGGAGATGATAGATAAGTAAGAGAAAGAGAAAATGAATTACATAAAAAACGCCTGTACCTAAAGAAAATGTTTTTTTTAATTATTATTTTTGAGAAAAATATGGTCACATGACCAAAATTGGAAAATATTTTCCATTGAAAAAATTGTCGATCCATCATTCCAAAAGTAAGAATTTGAGTGAAAAATAAAATCAATCAAATACACTTTAAGTTTTAAATTGAATAGTTTATTTCATTAATCAAAATAAATAATCATTTTTACGTATAAGTATCAAATTTACTTATCCAAGAATGTTACAAAAAATTAAGCCCATGTTTGACGTCCATTTACAAAATTCATTTTTAACAATACTATAACTTTTATCAATTTTTTAATCATGTATTTTATCAATTTTTATCAAAAGCTATTAAAAATTCAATATTTTAAAGTAAAATTTACTTGCGTTTAAAACAAAGAAAATGTGTTACATAATTTATTTTGAGCTTTTGTACTATAAAAAGTTTGAACTATAAAATGTAAGTAAGAGAGAGAAAATGAATTACATAAAAAACGCCCGTATTTAAAGAAAGTGTTTTTTTTATTATTATTTTTGAGAAAAATATGGTCACATGACCAAAATTGGAAAATATTTTCCATAGAAAAAATTGTCGATCGATCATTCCAAAAGTAAGAATTTGAGTGAAAAATAAAATCAATCAAATACACTTTAAGTTTTAAATTGAATAGTTTATTTCATTAATCAAAATAAATAATCATTTTTACGTATAAGTATCAAATTTACTTATCCAAGAATGTTACAAAAAATTAAGCCCATGTTTGACGTCCATTTACAAAATTCATTTTTAACAATACTATAACTTTTATCAATTTTTTAACCATGTATTTTATCAACTTTTATAAAAAGCTATTAAAAATTCAATATTTTAAAGTAAAATTTACTTGCGTTTAAAACAAAGAAAATGTGTTACATAATTTATTTTGAGTTTTTGTACTATAAAAAGTTTGAACTATAAATGTATTCTGTATCTTTTGGTTGAACGCAATGGTGTCTTCTTCGAGAAGTTCTAATACAGAGGGTCGACACGTGAATTTCAAAGTTGTTTTGTTTTCCTTGTATATATTAATAGTAGTTTGCATGTATAGATATCCAGCCTCAATCCTGTATAGGGATGGCAAAAAAATATATCAAACTCGATACTCGCGAGGTATCGTCCTGAGCGGAACATGGATTACCGGCTAGTCAGGTATTCAGTTCGGGGACCGAGCCCCATTTAATATTTAATTTTTATTAAGAATTCAATATTTTAAATGAAAACTCCACGAAATTTGCTTAGTTCTAATAGAAGATATCAACTAAAATTATTTAAGAAATATGAAAAATAATAAAAGTCTTAGTTTACCAAATATATTCGAATAATTTAACTTTTAAAAATAAATTAAAAAAATATATTATTGCCTCACTTTAATGAATGAAAGCAATAAAATAAATTATCAAAAACTTAAAAAAAAAAATTAAACGGGTAGTAACCGTGCCCTGCCGCCCCTCTTTAAACGGGTAACGAGGCAGTACCGAGTGAGAAATTACCTGACGGGACTGGGAGGTTGCCCCGACCTCGACCAACACCGTTGTCATTCCTAATCTAGCATATTTTCTACGTCAAGAAATTTGCACCAATTGTCTGTATCCGACGCATATTTAACCTATTTACATTTAGGGGTGGACGGAGTTAAAACCGCTTGGCTCACCCACCGAAGGGCTGGATGCGGTTCATCATGCAAGTCAAATTGCCTCGTTTACAAAAACCCCCAACTAATGCTAGTTGCTCACTACTTTTCTCTCTTTTTTTTTCCTAGTAAAAAAGTTGATTTTGATATTTTCACCCTTGTAATATATAGGACATCATACTTTTAGGATTATCTACAACTTTATCTCAAGCAGGAGGAAAAATTTCTCAACTTTATATGTCTTTTGAAAAATAAATATTGATTGCTCTATTATGGGTGTGTTTAAGCCACATTATTTTGGAAAAATGTATTTTTGAATAGTAGATTGATGAAGAATGTGTGGTTGAAAAAGAAGGAAAAATTATTGATGTGATGAAAAATATCATTTTATTAAAAAATGTGTTGTTGAAAATAAGTATAAGAACGCGAATAAAAATTTTAATGCAACTCAAACATGGGATATTGTTGCTAGCATTTAATTCTAAAAGTATGATGTTCCTATTTACATGCTCAAATTCAAATTCAAATTCAAATAAAAAAAAAAAAAAGAATTTCAAGATTTTAAATCTAAATTCACGTGGCATTATCAAACTGATCAACAGTTCGGATGGCTTTAGGAGGTGTTCGAGCCCCATTATTTTTTTAAGAATGTATTTTAGAATAATAAATTAATGGATAATGTGTGACTAAAAAAAGGAAAAAATTTGATTTGCGTGTAATAGAAATTTAATGTAAAATGTGTGATTGAAAAGTAGAAAGAGAAAAATATATTTTGAAAAAAACTGAGAATCAAACATTCCTTTAAAAAGCAATCATGCATACCACAGTGGCTATCATGAGTTAGCTTAGTCGACTTGCAAACCAATTCATGCGAGACGACGAGCGACTCTCACGAGAATTTATCGGCTCGAATTGTATATGAAACGAGCCAAGTCGTTGCGTGACTCGCCCTCAACTAAAACCCTAATTTCAATTGTCATATTACACAATTAATTTATGGCGCGCAATTTTTGGAATAGTTAAAATAACATCAAAGTATAATAAGGCGCCTATGTATTTAAGGCTTGTTTATGGAAGATTTTTAAAATCATTTTTTCTCAAAATCATTTTTAACCACTCATTTTATATGACTTACAACTTTCTCCGACCTTCAACCACATATTTCAAAAAATAAATAAATTATTTTTCACTTCAAAAAAATTGTGAATGTTGGAAAATTCTAAATCCATGCCTATATGTGAAAATTTTTTGTCCCTTTTTTTTTTTTTGCTGGTTTATCTCCATTTAGGCATAAAGGGTTACGGATTTGTGTACTAATTTTACTCTCGAGAGCAACAAGCAAAATAAAATTAGAAAAACACAAAGTTGCCATAAATGTTTATTTTAGAATGCCATCAATTAATGTGAGAATTATTGACTTTAAAAAATGCGTCAACAGAATTTCGACCACCCCCCATTTCCATGTAGGCATCATTTTCTCGCGGAACACTCCGTTAGGAGGCAAAGACTGTCGGTCGAGAAAAATGTTTGACGATCGTTTACACTCCGATGGTTAAGTTAGCGGCCAGACAAAAGATGATATGAATGCAAGAAATGAAGAGGAAGATGAGATTTGTCTAGAGTTAGAAAACCTAAATTGATTGTAAATGAACTCACACGTATATAGGACGCATGGGCCAAGTGAGTTAGTGGGCTAGACACAAGCTTATACATTCGGAACATCGCCTCTGCACTAGCTTATCATAATTTCTTACATTTAGAACATCGTCTCTATATCAGCTTATCACAATTGCTTCTATATTCAAAGTCTGGATATGCATCAATATCATTACAACTGTTCATATTCAGTTCAGAATCTCACTTCTACATCAATATCAGTACAACTACTTATATATTCAGGTTTTATCACAGTTGCCTATATCCAGAATTCGATCTCTACATCAGCTTCATCGCAACTACTTATCTTCATAGCATCGTCCTTATCCAAAAGTCCACGCATTAAATGAATATTCATATCGGATTTGGAGGACTATTGTGATACCAATATCTTAATATCATTACATTATTATTGCTAGCACAAGCATTATATTATTACTGTCAGTACGCATGCCACATACTAGCATGTTATGAAGCAATTTTCATTATAGCCGCTACATATGCAGCGTTATCTATATTTTCATTTCATAATCGACAACACATCTCATCTGCTATGATACATGATAGGCTATCTACATATTCTATCTTAGAGAAGTTTAATATAGCTCATGTTTAGTAGAGATTAAAATTAGATTTTGTAGTAGATTTTTATAAAAGTTAATGAAATTTGTAGTTGAAAAGTTGTGGGTTCCATAGAATATATTGCTAAATTAATTGTTGACTTTAACTTAAGATTTTAATTGAATTTTAATCCAAACCAAATTGGGGTTTAACCCCCGTTTGGCATCCATTAAGATTATAATTAAATTTTTATCTATTCTTATCAACCACACGTTCTCCAATAAAATAATATTATACGTATTAGTATTTGAAATGTCAAATGGATCCCAATTTACTTTGTATATATGCAGTGGAGATATTATGTTATATTATAAGTTGATTTAGTCCATATTATAGAGGAGATGTTGTTGAAATTTTGATAAATTAGATGCGACATATTTCGAGACAAACTATAAGCTCCCACCTATTCAGGCTTGAACAGATATTTTCGAGACAAATAGTAAGTCCTCGTATATTGGAGCAGATTATATTTTTGAGGCAATTCGTAAGCCTTTACCTATTTGGGATCTATGCATAATTTCGAGTTCGTAAATCCTCACTTATTAGAGTTGCTCATATTTTCGAGGCAACGTGTAAGACTTCACCTACTTGACAGTTTATATTTTAAATATAAGTCCAACACGCATATAAATATACGATCTAGACTTGGAAGGCTATTGTTATATCTATAAATTATGTAGCATGTGCGTGACGAAGATGATCCCATATTGGTTGACTCGACATCAACTATTCAATTGGAATGAACCTATTTAATCAAGTAATCTATTTTTGGCCCTATGCTTGGGTTGGCCCATTAGCTTTCTTTGCCCATTGCCTCATGTATACATGTGAGTTCATTCATAATCAATGTATATTTTCTAACTTTAAGCAAATTATCTCTCTCTCTCTTGCACTTATATCATCTCGTCCCGCCATTGATTTGATTGTTGAGTACAAACGGTTGTCGGACATTTTCTCGATCTGTGATTTTTACCTCCTAACGGAGTGTTCTAGTTTGCAGGTGATGCCTATGTGGAGGGAAAATGACCAAGATTCTGTTAGCACATTTAATGAGGTCAACAAGAATTGCACAAGTCCGTTTGTTATTGCATATCCTCTTCCTCTACTGAAAGAGGGTACCATAAAGATTCCCCCCTCGTCTTCCTAAAATTAAATGCGCTCTTCATTTACAAATTTAAATATTATAGTTATAAAACAAATGCCATAATAGATAGCAGATGTGTTTGAAGATGGACAAACTCATGTAGATGTTGTCCTGCGAGTTACGTACGACTCCTTGAGTAAGAGGTGAAAGTTTAATTCGTACAAGCTATTTCAATAAGTTTTGGGACTTCGCAGATTCTCGGAGAATACTCAAAATAGTATGATCTAGTCCTCGAGCTAATGCCATTCGAAATGACCAACTAATATTGTCATGCTAATAAAATTCGACTGTGTTTTGGAAGGCCAAACTAGAGACGTTAATGCTTGTTTAGTGAAAGAATTATATTAAAGTGAAAATTTTACATTTTATAGACCGAAAATAATATAGTGAAAAAATTATTTCTTATTTCTACATAATTGCAAGGACTTGTGAGTAAAACTTCTTCTATAGTGAAACTAGGACACATCCAAATTGTACAAGTCTAATAATTCTTCAACTGTTCTTAAGAAAATATCGAAATAATTGTTAATTAGTGGACTTACTGTTCATGAAGTGTGAAAAGTTGAAATCCATGCGTGTTTAGATTGAAGAGTTGAATTTGTGAACTCTGTTTAAATTTTTCAAATTACAATGACATGTTTCGAATCCACAAACAAAAGTACCTTTATTGGTCAATATGTAGGCGAGGTAGCTCTAGATTCTCTCTGTTTCATTTGTAAAAGACAATGTTGCTCTTGATTTTCTCTTTTTGGATTTTAGTATTGGTGATTGACGAGTAAACTTTTAATTTGATCATAACGTGAAACATGAATATAAACAACAATATAAACTATTAAAAAAAACAAGAGTGACTCTTGACTTTCCAGTTTCCACATTGTACAATTTTGAGAGAGACGATTTTATTAATATGTGGGATTGACTCAATACCGTGTATAAATAATTAAATATTTACATATTGTTCACGAAAATATTTGTTC
>CAIGRP010108650.1:0-42428 GCA_903798385.1 Fraxinus cuspidata | reverse complement strand
TATTATACCCTTAATAAACAATAAAATAAAATAATCATATTTCTTAACACTCTAACTCCAAAGGTATGAATTCTCTACCGGGATTTAACAAAAGCCTTTTTTCTACATTTACGTAGTGGTAAATGTTGGTGCATTTTAATACTAAAAATTCATTCACTATGTTTTCTTTTAATAGGTTCTCTAGGTTTTGGGAGTAAGGAAAATGAAGAGGTTGGAGGTTTGGAAAATGAATGGTGAATAGGTTCATGTGTTTATGACACCTCTTTATTTTGGGTGACCTATTTTTACCTATAAATAGGATCATTCTTTGGTCATTCATCACCATCACAAAAATCACGATTCTTTTATCTTTTCTCCTTACATTGTCACTCATTTTTCTTGAGAGATTATTGAGCAAAGAATGACGTTTCTTTTGAGTTTTCAGCTCAACTACTTGTACAGTGTTTGTTTGAGCCATACGACGAATAATTGGGCTATTGTATCATGGAGGGGACAAGTCATAGAAATGCAACACCATATTTTAGGCTTTGTCAACCGCAGAGGGCTTGAATCTCCATAAAGAGAGCGAGATATCCATCCGATTTCGTTATCTTTCAATTCATTTTGTGACTCCATTTTATATTATTGAAATATTTTACCAACCCATTTCATATTGTCGGCAATTGTATCTCATCAAAGTCGATTAATAATTTTCTTGGCCGATAAATATTAAGGCGCCAAATCTCCCGCCAAAAAGGTTGAGCCAAAATAAGACATTCACTGACCTTTTTAATTTTGGTAGGCAAATTTGCTCATTTAGGCTGACCATATTATCTTCGTCGGTAAATGTTAAGGCGCCAAGTACCTGTCAAATTTTTGGGCAAAAAAAATAACACATCCACCAACCTTTTTTCTTCTGGTTGGCAAATATGTATAGTATAGGCCTACTAGAAATATTTCTTGGTCGGTGAATATTATTTTCGGTGGCTAATTTTAGATTGGTCGGGGAAAATTTAGTTGGCGAAGATGATTTTCATTGACTATTTATATTTGGTCGAGAAAAAACTGTTCGGCAAAAATATACCCGACTAAAAAATTTATTAGTCAGTAAAAGGAATATTTTATATTTGGTCATGGAAATCTGGTCGGGAAAGCCATAATTTCTTGTAGTGATACCACTAACAACCTAGGAAAGATCATGTTGATCATTAAGGAATATTAAAAATGCTTTGATCATTAAGGAATATTAAAAATGCATGTCATCAGAATTTCCTATAGATTTTTGTACACAAACTTGCGCTCTGAACATTTATTGAATCCTTCAGTTTTTCTCTGATTGTTGGAATATTTGGAGCTATGCTTCGTAGTCCAAGAAATACCATCATTTCCAACGTCCCATCATGCCTTAGAAAGTACTTAATCAACAGAATATATTGCGATATATCATTGAATATGCAAAATTCAATCCTCATAAGGTGTTCTGCCAAACACAAAGGCACGGTGTCTAGCCAATGAATTAGAGCTACATCCTCTGCTCGAATAGATGCCCAAGTGCTTCTTAAGTAAGCATACCGTTGAAGAAAAAATTAGTTTGTTAAAAAATTTATTATTTGCTTCCTAATCTAGAAAACAAATATAGCTCATTGATGAATGACCAGCTCTTTAAGTTGGGAAGCACTTTCAAGGATGTCCGACAATATCGGGAATCACGAAGCCTCAACTCCAAAGTCGTCCCAATGAACCAAATAACAACAACTGTTCCAAAGATTTACAGTCTTCCGAGAACCGTCTCATGGAATCACTAACAGGTAGGATTAAATCTTCCGAGTGGAACACCTTCAGATTAAGTAGTGGTACAAGTTCAGAGATATCAAAAACAATATGTTCTCTAAGTTTTAGCACAACAAGTGTTGTTGATGTGTTGATGTCAACACTTATTGTGGTATAGTGTCGTTGATGTGTTGATGTCAACACTTATTGTGGTATTCTTCCATTAGAGCATTTTTTCTCAACCAAATATCAATCGACACTCTAAATGAATGATTCATTCAATTCAAAATTGTCATTAATGTTCAAGAAATACCATGTTAAACTAGCATAAGCATGACAGTCATATTCTTCCCCCAACCGCCT
The DNA here is from genome assembly GCA_903798385.1 of Fraxinus cuspidata. Taxonomy (NCBI): domain Eukaryota; kingdom Viridiplantae; phylum Streptophyta; class Magnoliopsida; order Lamiales; family Oleaceae; genus Fraxinus; species Fraxinus cuspidata. The sequence goes on along the minus strand of CAIGRP010108650.1, from coordinate 40,316 downwards.
TCATTGGGACCCAATGCCAGGACAATATGAATATTATTGGCTCAATAGCTTTCTTATTGAAAATGGGATCTGAATCTGATAAAACAAAAAATAAAAAGAACATAGAGTAATATTAAATTGCTTGAGCATTATTTTCAGCCTTTCACAAACACAGAACATACTATAACTTTCAATAGCAGATGCATACTTCCTACTCTATTTGGAAAAAACATGTAAATTGATGATCTTCTTAGATCGACATTAGATCACTTTCAGAGGAAAAAATTATGAGTGACATAAAAAACACCAGAAAATACTACCAAGTGACATCAAATTAAGTGATGATCCATGGACCGATTTAGTCACTGGTACTTCATCTCGGACATCTTGAATCCCGGCATGTCGAAGGATGATGAGAATTTCTCAACATCAGCCTTGAGTTCCTCAATCTCTTTGTTGTTCACAAGGCCCTTGTTGAAGTCCTTCAAAAGCTTCCCATACTCCTTCTGGATGTTCAAGGTGATGGAAACTGCCCGGTGGAGGAATTCAGCAATCTGCTCAAAGTCTTTCTCGACCAGACCCCTCGATGTCATAGCAGGAGCCCCTGCAAAGAGAAAACCATGTTACTTGACCGTGCAATGAAGTTGTTCCTAAATATCAAGGAATGTGTAATTCGATTGGGAGCTCCATATATTGAGTGAACTACACCCACAATAATTACATTCAAGCAAGATATTCCTACTTAACTAAGAATAATTTTGACATATGAGAGTATATCTAAAATCATTACAATGTCAAAATACCTTTGAAGTAATACCGACTTACCACAATGATCTAAAAGAAACGAAATAAACCTTATTTAACTACTGCTTGCCTCATTAGTTTAGATTTCGACCAATAATTTATTCAAAAAAACAAGTTGAGTGAAGTTTTAAAGGAATAAATTACGTTTTCTACCTCGAGAAATCACGACTATATACATAGTAACTCTTACCAATGCGAACTCCTCCAGGCGCCAGTGCACTGCTGTCACCAAAAACAGCATTCTTGTTGACAGTGATGTTGCACAGGTCACATAGCTTCTCAACCTTGTTTCCTGGAGACAAGACACCAAATAAATGTCTCCATGAAAATCAACTCTCTACAAACGCTATCTTGTATAAACTACTTAATTACCAGTCAATCCAAGAGGGCGAAGATCCCACAGGACCAAGTGGTTTTCGGTTCCACCAGTGACGAGCTTGTATCCTTTGCTCATCAGATAATTGCCAAGGGCAACTGCATTGGCCCTGACTTGCTTAGCATAGGCCTTGAATCCAGGCAACATAGCCTGTTTCAGGGCTACAGCAAGAGCACCGATCTGGTGATTGTGGGGACCACCTTGGAGGGACGGAAATACAGCGAAGTTGATCTTGTCCTCGAAGTCATAAACTGCATCCTCCGGCTGGCCTTTCTTAGGTGGCTTTGGACCCTTCCTGTAGAAGATCATGCCGGCCCTAGGACCTCTCAGACTCTTGTGAGTGGTAGTTGTGACAATGTCACAGTACTCAAATGGATCAGCCGCTTCCTAAGAATATTAAACTATGATCAAGATTGTCAAATAAAAGCAAATAATGGCATAGGATTTTATCATTATTCGAACCTTTAAAGCCTGTGCATAGAGAATCACAATGTAGAAACCAAATTTTAACCAAATGTATTTTTTATACGCATGTTGAAATAAACAGAAGATTTGAAGGCATTATAATGCAATGGAATAGTCATAAAACAAAGTAAAGATACACTATTGCACCATGGAATTAGCAACTTATGGTTTCCATTTAAAGATCTGAATATATATGTGTGTGTGTGTTTTTTTTTTTTTACCAATTGAGCACTATTTTTACAAGATCAAATGGATTCCAAGTTCCCTTCCTGAACTTGAAAATCCAACACTTGAATCAATCCAAATATGAATTTCGAAAAATATCATTCTTTTCAATTCTTGTTTCTGCTCTCTGGATCTACATCTAAATTTTCGTAAGCATCAAAATGTATTTCAGCAGCTTGGAAATGCAAACCAGACCGCTATGAAGCATGAAAAATGTAAATCCTGATTAAGAAAACCTGCAATCTAGGTTCCATCATAATATCAAACCATAAAATATAATTAAACCAACTCAATATGATAAGATCTTGATGTTGAAAAGCAAGTTACTGTTATCTACAATGTCAACCATGAAAAGGCTAAAATACCATTTATATATCTTAAGATCCAAATGCACAGATTCTGATCTAACAAATCCACGACAATTAGACAATTTAATAACAATTTTCAGGTCAATAACAATGAAAAGTAAGCAAATCAAATCCATTAAAAATCTTGAATACCTGAGCAGCAACAAGCCCACTAATGTGAGCCATGTCGCAAAGCAAAAGCGCACCGCATTTATCCGCAATCTCCCTGAACCTCTTGTAATCCCAGTCTCTGGGATAAGCACTTCCTCCACAGATAATCAATTTAGGCCTGAAATCCATGGCCTTCTCCTCCAACCTATCGTAATCAATGTACCCCGTCTTCGAATCCACCTTATAAGGCAAGCTCTCGAAGTAAATCGAAGTGGCACTGATTTTCTTCCCACCAGAGGTATAATACCCATGTGTCAAATGCCCTCCAGAAGGCAAATCAAGACCCATGATCCTGTCATGAGGATTGAGCACCGCCGTGTATGCGGCGAAATTTGCCGGAGAGCCACTGTAGGGCTGCACATTGACACCCCACTTTGTGGGATCGAGGCGGTAGGCCTGGAGAGCGCGGGAACGCGTGAGATTTTCGATCTCGTCGATGTATTCATTCCCTCCGTAGTATCGATTCCCGGGCATTCCCTCGGAGTACTTGTTAGTGAGAGCACTGCCAAGAGCCTCAATGACGGCGAAGGAAGTGAAATTCTCGGAGGCGATCAGCTCGATGCCGCGGCATTGGCGGCGCTTCTCCTTCTCGATGAGATCGTGGATCTCGGGATCCACGGCGGCAAGAGGTGTGTTTCCCCAGGTGTTCACTGGATCCATTTTGATGAAGATTGCTAATTGGGGAAATGGAGAAATGGGAGAGAGGGAGTGAGGTGAGGGAGCGGGCAAGGTTGAGTGCGAGATATGGCCCTGATTTAACGAAGTTCGTGGGTGGGTGGAATGGGAAGGTGAATGGACAAAAATGTCCTTTGGTGGGGTGGGGTGGGGTGGATTTGCTTTTACCCCTTTTTATTGTTTGGTCAAGTAATTTTCCACTAGGCTGGACGTGATCCGATTCGAATGAGAATTAATCCAAATCGAGTATTAATGTGTATTTTACAAATGGAAACCATTGATTTGTTCCTAAGAATGGAATCTAGTTCGATTCCAATTTTGATGCAAGCCAATTTGATTCATCCTACTAAAGTTTTAAATTGGTAGTGATCATAGGTCAAGAGTTGGGACTTTAGAATAAAATTTGTTGATAGGAACATTTTTTAAATTTATCTAACTTCTATTTTTCTAAAAAAAAATTTCTTTTTAATTAGTGAAAATTTAAGAACACGCTCAATGGGGAGTTGGTGAGCATATATTTTCACGGCATTTGTAGGTAACAGCACTAATTTTCTATTAAATTACAGTTTCAATAATTGATAAACTTATCATGTACCACATTTTTTGAGCGTTGGAGTTAAGTAACACGTGTGTTGGTCGTTGTTCGATCAATCATAACCAATACTAACGGATAAATAAAAAGTAACGAATTGTGTAAATACGTATTAAACATGTCTAAGTCAAGATATGGTGGCATATTTAATATGCAAGATCAAAATAATCAGTTAAAATTTTAAAATAAACAAACATGTCGATATTGCCTAATCCCACACTTTATTTTTGTTTCTGTCCCTTGGCTGGTAAACAGATGGTTGTTGTTATGGTTATTGTTTCCCTTTTCCAAAACTCTGCTTTGGGAGTTGTTGAGGGCAAATTTGTCTCAGAAATCACCAACCTCGGATGTGGACATCATCCAACCTCAATTCACCCAAATTTGACTTACAATTAGATTTAATTAGATTAGTCCGAAATTAACAATATTTTCAATAAGGCCCTTTTGTATACGGAAAATGAATTTTGGAATAGTGAATTTTTAAAAAATATTTGATTGAAAAGTACAATTTTTTTTATTTTACGTACAAAATATTTTATTATGAAAATGCACGATTAAAAATAAGTTTGAAAAAAAAGAGACCTGAATTAACAATAGACAAATAGAGACAAAATTTTTATAAGGTATAAACAAAAGAAAAACACGTACAACCATGGTTTAGTATGAGTTTTGTATTATTTATCATATTGGACTTGATTGTGTAATTTCTTGAAATAAAAAATAATTTGGCAACATTTGACCAAACACGCAACAACCGAGATCTATTCGTGTGGCTCATGAATACACCACTTGATTTAAATTCGACTTTTTGTTTAAAAAAAAATCAATACAAAACTTTATCGAACTCACTCAACATTTTCCTTTCTTTCATGTCAAAGATAAATTCCTTAATAAAAATTAGTAAGAGCAAGATGGTCTTTATTTTTAGATGATTTGTGTTACGGCTCGTCCCAAAAAGCAGCTCATGTGACAATCAACAAAGTAAGAAGCCATGTAAGGTTCACACGAGGTTGGTGTCTTCTGAGACACGAATTTGCCCTCAACAACTCCCAAAGCAGAGTTTTGGAGAAGGGGAACAACAACCATCCTTTTACCAACCCAGGGACAGAGACAAAAATAAAGTGTTTGTTAGATTCGATTAGACAATATTTTATTTTAAAACTTTATCTGGCATATTAAATATGCCTCGAATGCCACCATATCTCGACTTAGACATGTTTAATACGTATTCACTCAATTTGCTCGTGTCTCGTGTGCACTGACACCTGAAATTTGCTATTTTTAGCACCACGGGAATTAAATAAAGGTTCGCACTTTGCATCGACTCGCCTCTCTCACGCTCTCTTCGAAGCAATTAGGCAATACGACAAAGTGATTAGAACATCTCATCCTAAAATAAATTCCGTATAAATCAAAACTTATATAAACTTAATAACACTATAAACAAGCAAAATTATCGAAGTATCAAAATATTACCATATTGTTTAATACGGTCTAATAATGTATTTTCCATTTTATAATTTTTTGTAAGAAAAATATATGTGCTTCTAATAAAGTAATAGCGTCAACATAATTGGCTCATTGTGTTCCTAGTTGACACAAGTGAACCATGAAATGTAAGGAGGGGAATTTATCACCAAAAAATCAAAATCAACGGCTCGCATCTTCACTTTCAGACTCCAAATTCAGTGGTCCAAACTATCCCTCCTCTCAAGTCTCAAATCAGCTTTTCTTTTTTATTTTTTCAGAGGGGATAAAATGTTCCAAATAAAGACATCAAAATACATGTCTGATCATATTAAAATAAAAAGAAATTTGCACTTTCCGTTCTTAATATTTGCAAACTGCTACTAATTTACCCTAGCATCAAACATCCCCGATCTTTTGAAAATATAACAAAATTCGTCCTTTTGTCCTTTTCGACCGTTAAAACTACATAAAATGATGAATTTGCGTATCTCTAAATTAATACGAAAAACAACTAAATAAACACATCTCAACCTCAAAAGCTTGGCTCCATACAACCTCCACATGGCCCATTTTAACGGTTTTGATGAGGCCACGTGTCAACTGTCAAGCATTCAATAAACATCTCATTTCATCTTCTCTTTCGATATAAAAGCTCACACGAAATGTCATTCAAACATAATGTAACTATGAGCACAAAACTCATCGTTACAATATTCGGAATTCAACATTCGAATTCGAATTCGACACTTGTATTCTAGTCCATCATGTCTCTCAAATTCCTAAATATATATTATTCATCATTTGACATGAATGTCGGAGTGTCCCCGATCGTCGCATCTTGTCGAGCCACTATCATGAGTAGTCTAACATGATTGTTCAAGTGTGCAGTCAACCTGACTCACCTTTACTTGATTAATATAGGAAGTCCTCTCAATATATTAATATGGATTGCCTAAAAAGCACCGGGTATACAAAATGTAGACAATGTTTACAAAAATTCTCTCGAATGTAAGTTAAGTGGGACTATATCTAATACATGTCACAATGCCTATCTAGATGCAAAGGCTCTCTTAGACGAATTGTTTTAACAAAAATCAAATTCTACCTTTTTGTCTCTTCTATTTATGATTTTCTCTTATTGAGTAAATTTAGGTGATAGATAACAATACTAACACACTGAGTTTGAACCTGATTGTCTGTTTATTATATATCAATATCATTAATCAAAAGTCTTTCTATTCGTTGCCACATGGACTCAATTCATAAAAATATCGGAGATGCTCTTATACTTTTAATTTTATAAGTTCTAAACAAAGTAGAATATGTGTGATGTCATTAGCACGTCATACTAGTGGTCCACATACACGAGCAAAAGACTGTAAGGTAGTTTCAACTTTTTATGGATTAGTCGACCTCTAATATTGTCCAATTTTGTTCAATATTAAGTCCCTATTTAACAACCATTATTTGAAATGTCTTTTTTTTTGTTCTAGATAATCATTTTCAATCACATGTTCGCACAATAAAATATTTTGTACGTAAATACAAAATTTATTCATACTTTTTAATCATATATTTTTCTAAAAATTACCGTTTAAAATATTGTTTTTCTCAAATAATGATAGTTAAACATGCCTAAAAGTGTGCCTTTAAGCGGGACCCTTTTTGTTGTCGTATTAATTGAAGTGCACACGATTTCGTAAGTCGCGGTCCCAATTGGAATCGGATTTTTAGCCTTTACTTCACCCCTCGCTCGTGCCTTGTGTGCACCGACACCTGAAATTTACTATTTTAGCACCACGTGAATTAAAAATGCGAGACACAGGCGGGATCCACACGGTCCAATGCATTTTTGGCTAGATCTAGATCTGAAATTATACATATGACTAACAAATTTTTTTTTCCAATTTTAAATTGTTGGAAAAGAATCCTAAACACCTTCTCTTCTTACTTACTTACTTTCTTATTATTATTATTTTTTTTAAAAGTAATTTCATCTTTCCAAATAGAGTGGTAAACTTTATTTACAGTCACTTAAAATCTTAATTGCTTTGTTAAATTTTATTTTTCTTAATGGAATCCCTTCAATTTAATTTTAAATCTCACGACTTTTTAACTTTTTGTAACCTATTGTCTCATTGACTAACAAACATTCCTCGATTACATTCATATCGTAATTGGACTTTTCATATAATTGTTACATGACATCCTAAAAGCAGAAATTCTAAAATGAAGATTGCGACAACATTTTTAAATTAAAACACATATTTTTAATAATTTTTTGCATAGTGTAAGTTAGGATGTCTGGCGAGTAAGTGGAAAATCTCTTGCCATATGATTGTATTTAAGCAATCTTCACATATTTGAGAGAGAAAATGACAAAGTAATAAATTTTTAAACGAAGTTAAAGTTCGGTGACTTAATTAAAAATTGCATTGAAATTTCAATGACCATAGATGTAATTCACCCTACGTGGCCAATTTTCTTGAAATGACACTTGCTAAGTGCACACTCCTCCTTTTTTTTTTTCCTGAATAATGTTGATGCACACATAGGATCTGTTTGAGTCCCATTAAAATGAGATTTCAAGGGAAAACGTATTTTGGAATGGTGAATTTTGAAGAATGTCTCGTTAAAAAATTGAAATAGTGAATTTTGGAGAATATCCTGTTAAAATATTGAATTTTTTTTAATTTACTTGTAATATTATTTTATGACAAATATGTGGTTAAAAATGAGTTTTGAAAAGATATTGTTCAAAGAGACTAAAATTCAAATTAACGACCTTATCATAATAATTCAATCAGGGGAAAATGGCATATTTGGTCTTCAATCTTCAAAATAGTACAAAATGTACCCCAACATTTAAAAATGACGTAAGGCATCCCAACATTTAGAAAATAGGCATGGTAAGTCCCTAATGACAAAACCGATCTATTTCAACGTTAAGATTGCATAAAAAGACAAAATTGTCATCCCTTCAGAAATAAGTCTGAACTTAAAAGAAAGAGAGGAAAAACCCAAATGTATCCTTGAAAATGAAGAATACCAAACAACCTTTTTCTTCACTTTCCCCAACCACCAAAAGCAGCCATCACCTATTATATCGATCGTATTCTTCCAACCCAACCCCTTCACCTTTCCCGAATCCATTTTGCTGCTACGCTTGCCCCTTTTTTGGCCAAAGGAAAAAAAAAGGACTATGTCTTCTAAAATTACGTCAAAATGTTAGTAAATTGAGTAAATTGAGGGATGGAAGAACGATATCATTCAAATTCTGCCAAAAAAAAAAAAAGTGTAGAAAAACTCAAATAGTCAAGTTCTACCCAAAAAAAAGGTCCGTTGCCATTTTTCCAGAATTTCTCCCCCCTCATTCCACCATTATGCTATCTCTGTCATCAGGCAACTTCCATGTTTATTTCCTGAAATGTTGGGATGTCTGGTGCCATTTTAACGGTTAGGAGTATATCCCATACATTTTTGAAAGGTTAGGGGTTTTCAAGTATGCTATTTTCCCTTCAATTAATTAGGCTCTCTCATTTTTTAAGCACATTGCTCATCTATTGACTCCAAACTCAAAATTCTAGCTTATCTCGACCTAAAACTAGTGTTAATTATTTGTAAGAGAACAAACGTTGCCCTTTGAAGGAGACATTAATGCGTTGTTCGTTCACTTAGCACATGTTTGAGTGCTTGAGAGTTGAGATCAACTTAGAGTGTGTTTGATTGACATGAAAAATATATTATAGAAAAGAAAATATTTTTCTTATTTTGAGGAAAACAAAAACATATTCTCCTAGAAAGAAAATGTTTTACTTAAAACAAGAAAAATTAAACATATTTTTAAAAGTGCGAAAATATTTTTCAATGAAAACAAACTAACAATCACACGCTTTAAAAGTAAAATTTGAATAAAAAATTGAAATTTTTAATAAAAATAAATGCAATCCATTCTTTCTTTTCTAGGTAATAATTGCCTTCTTACCAAATCCTAGATCCATGAAACCCTCTAAATCCCAACCGTCTATTTATACCCTCCTTCTACCTCCAATTTCTCTGCCACACTACCAAAATATCCCAAATCTCAGATCCAATTACACCAAATGGCTCTTCTAGTGGAGAAAACCACCTCCGGCCGCGAGTACAAGGTCAAGGACATGTCCCAGGCTGACTTCGGCCGCCTCGAAATCGAGCTGGCCGAAGTCGAAATGCCCGGCTTAATGTCCTGCCGTACTGAATTCGGCCCCTCCCAGCCCTTCAAAGGCGCCAGAATCACCGGCAGCCTTCACATGACCATCCAAACCGCCGTATTGATCGAGACCTTGACTGCTTTGGGCGCTGAGGTGAGATGGTGCTCATGCAACATCTTTTCCACCCAGGACCACGCCGCGGCGGCCATTGCTCGGGATAGCGCGGCGGTGTTCGCCTGGAAGGGTGAAACACTCCAGGAGTATTGGTGGTGTACTGAACGGGCTCTCGACTGGGGACCTGGTGGCGGACCCGATTTGATTGTGGATGATGGTGGGGATGCTACACTCCTCATTCACGAAGGCGTCAATGCCGAGGAGGAGTTCGAGAAATCTGGAAAGGTTCCCGATCCGAGTTCAACTGACAATGCGGAGTTTCAGATTGTGTTGACAATCATTAGAGATGGATTGAAGACGGATCCGAAGAAGTATACCAGAATGAAGGAGAGACTTGTTGGTGTGTCTGAGGAGACCACCACTGGTGTGAAGAGGCTGTACCAAATGCAGGCTAATGGAACACTGTTGTTCCCTGCTATCAATGTCAATGACTCTGTCACCAAGAGCAAGGTACAGGATCTAAATTTTATATCTGCAAGTTATATTTTTGTGAGATCTCACCTTTAGTTTTGCCTGATTACATTTGAATTAAACGAAATCGAAAAAGATCTTGCTTAATTTTCTATTGTACATAGTTAAAAGTTTTAAATCAGATCTGCGCTTGTATTATATAAATGTGAGCAATATTAAGAATAAAAATTGGGATTGCTTATTTTTCAGACAGATTGTTGTTTATTGCTTATTCAGAAAGAAACTTAAAAAATATGAATTTGCTGTATCTTGGCTTTCTTGAATCAATTAAGCACCTGATGGTGATTCAGAAACACATAGAAAGCTCACATCTCACCTCGTTTAACAGCTTACTGTGGCTTATATCTGTGTAATATCTTCTACTAGAAGAATTTGGGTCCTATATATCGGATTAAATTCAACTCATAAGATGTGGAAAGTTACTAGTTGATCCTGCTCAATTCTTTCGTGTTGTGTTTGAAGAATATTACAATGCTGTATAGCTCACCTGGTTCTATTGTCTCGAATTACCATATTATCTTTGTTCACCATACACTGACAGCTCTGTTTGATTGTGCTTCGACCAGTTTGATAACTTGTATGGATGCCGCCACTCACTCCCTGATGGGCTAATGAGAGCCACTGATGTGATGATTGCTGGAAAGGTTGCCGTTGTATGTGGTTATGGTGATGTTGGCAAGGGCTGTGCTGCTGCCTTGAAGCAAGCTGGTGCTCGTGTGATCGTGACTGAGATTGATCCAATCTGTGCTCTTCAGGCCCTCATGGAAGGACTCCAAGTTCTAACCCTCGAGGACGTAGTCTCTGAAGCTGATATCTTTGTCACCACCACTGGTAACAAGGACATCATCATGGTTGATCACATGAGAAAGATGAAGAGCAATGCCATTGTTTGCAACATTGGTCACTTTGACAATGAAATCGACATGCAGGGTCTTGAGACCTACCCTGGGGTTAAGAGAATCACCATTAAGCCTCAAACAGACAGATGGGTTTTCCCAGAAACAAAAACAGGCATCATTATCTTGGCCGAGGGTCGTCTAATGAACTTGGGTTGTGCCACAGGACATCCTAGCTTTGTCATGTCATGCTCTTTCACTAATCAAGTTATTGCCCAACTTGAGCTGTGGAAGGAAAAGAGCACCGGGAAGTACAAGAAGGAGGTTTATGTCTTGCCCAAGCACCTTGACGAGAAGGTTGCCGCACTTCACCTCGGAAAACTTGGTGCTAAGCTCACTAAGCTTTCCAAGGATCAGGCTGACTACATTAGCGTACCAATTGAGGGTCCTTACAAACCTCTTCATTACAGGTACTGAGGAAGGCAGAAAGTGAATTGGTTATAAACCAACCATATACTTGAAGAATTTTGTGATTGTTTTTCATTATTGTATTACTTCTAGTAGCTGTGAGCTTTTTGTTTTTTGATGGAAGAAATGGTCTCTTTTGAAGACTAGGTTATGTCGGAAATAAGGTTTTTTAACCGTGAGACGACAATTTAGTTGTTGTATTCAGTTTTCAGTTGTTTTGCAGGAAATGAAAATGCATGTTTGCCTCTTTTCAGTAGTAATTTATATTTCTTTTATTTATAACGCAACTTTATTGAGATTTCCAATCCAAACAATATTTAATCATTAATTACCTAACGTCTTTGTTATTTTTCAAAAAAGGAAAAAAAAAATTAAAATAAAACTGGCACGAAAGTAGACTAGACCATACGATATGTTTTCTTTTCAATTTTTAACTAATTTTGTGTCTGAAATCGAGAACTAGACACTTATGATTTAATTATTGGTTCCAACTAAAAGATAAGATTAGAAATAGAATATATCGAACTAGAACCAACTAATGGTGATAATATTTGAGTAATGTTATCGACCAACAATCCAAGTCCAAGTGATAGTAAAATTATTGACTCGTTCGTCTTATTCATTAAAACACATCAAATATTATTATCACTGTCAATTTATGTTGTAGGAAGACTTTTGATTCGTTGTTGGTTCATTTGAGTTCTCTTCAACTGTAACCAAGCATACCGTGGATACTCCAGCTCGGATTCTTGGATCTGGGCTCAGAAACGGACGCCAATTCGGGCCTTATTCATATACATATTAGGCTCCGTTTGACCCTCGTCTTTTAAAATTTTAATGATTGAGATAATATAATTTGAAAAATGTGTGACTAAGAAAGGCTTTTTTAAGAAAATTACGAGTAATATTATTTTATTAAAAAATGTATCATTGATAAGAAGAGTGAGAAAAATGAATTATAATTTTAATGGAGGTCGCCAAACAAGGATTATGATTTTGCCGCTTTGTCAGAAGAAATTTAACAGATACAGTGATATAATTCGAGATGGTTACTGTTGATTTGATAAAAAGTTAACCGTATCCAATAATGAATACCAAGATTCTACAATCTCTAATTTTCAATTCCTTTCCCTTTATCCACACTTCTTCCAATTTGCGTGTCAATATAAAACCCCCATTCCACTCCCGAGCATTTTTACCCAAACCTGCACAAGCAGCTGCACTAAATTGAAAGCGAAACAGCTAAGATATACCTCGTTTCACATCACTAAATTACACGTATGTATACTGGCAGAAGAATAGTTTGAGGATTTGATTGTTTTTTGTTTGTGAAGTAATTGTTGTTATTGTTAAAAAAAATGTTTCTCCCAAAAATGCTATTGATCTCATCGCGGCCAAACTTTACAGAATTTAAAGACGAATTGAATTTAATAATTCAGTTTAACTTAACTGTGTTCGAGTAAGATTGCTCGTATAATTTGGAGATTCGATTCCTGTCAAAGCATTTGCGTTCTTTCGGTCATTTGTTTTGATGAAAAGCGTTAAATATTCGGTTTACATTCCGTCAGAAAACCACTTTTTCTAATTGAATCGGATATTCCTTTCCTTTTGGGTATTTTTTTTTTTTTTTCGAATTTAGGGGTTTTTGTTACTGAGAGATTGGTATACTTACGGTGGAGGTTTTCCAGGGTTCTCGAGGCTGATCAGACTTCCCAGGCGGAATATTCCATCAGAAACAGGATTGATCGCCAATTTCTGTAACTTGAAGGATCCATTTGGAATTTCTGAGCTTTCAGGGGCCTTTCCAGGATGAACTGCGCTCTGCAGATTACAGAATTAGTGGGAGATGGATTTGATCCTCCAAGGAATTGAGCTCACGAATCACCTAGCAATCCGAGCACAGTTATTGGTGTAAAGTAGCTGTTTTAAGGGCATGGAAGAGGACTGTTCGTTTGAATAAAATTTAGAAGCCGGTGGAGAAAGGACATTTTGGGAATTAAGGTGATAATAAGTTGTGAGTTTCTATATTTTCACACTGTTTGTTTGAGTTGGAATGACTTGTGCCATAAATTTTGGCCATATGGCAGAGGAGGTGAAATTAATGACCATCAAGTATCATCGGCATCATAGCCCAGACACAAGAGCATCTATCAAAGAACTCTTTTCCTTTCTCCAAAACCTTTTGGATTAACTTATTTCTCGAAGCTTGGCTTCATCAGCTCTGAATTCCACAAATCTGTATCAGGATCTAATCCAGTGTTCATTTAATTTGTACAAAAATTGCATCTTGAATTGGGGTTGAGTTTGACAAGTTTTTTTAAATCTGCTCTTGTATTTTGAAGCCAAGATTGTGGTGTACTTGGCTTGAGGATGGAATTAAAGTTCGGTTTTGGTGTGCGTTCAGAAGTGAGGAGCTGAATTTTTTCTCCTGGGCTAGTGGACGGGAGTTTACACGGTGTCGTGAAGCTGCAAATTCAATGCAGCGTCATGGTGCATGGACAGAAATATAGTTGTTCATCGGTCCGCATACTGGATCACATCTACCGTGTGGAAACAATCCAAGCATTCTATTTTAGTGACTGTTTTCATTTTGCTTGTACTGGGATAGTGTGCAATGTCTCGCTGCTTTCCATTTCCCCCACCTGGATATGAAAGAGAGCTTAGGCCTGAAGACTTGGATGCATGGAAAGAGGTCTGCTTATTTTTTTCCTCTCTGCTGTTATAGTGTCTGTCACTCTTTAAATTTCACGTTTGCCATTTCCTTTCCTGGAGATGGTGGATGTAACCAATAGATGGAATTTTGTGGTTTTAGTTCTGCTGTGCCAGCATTTAAGTTGGGTCCATTTGACTTTACCATCTTCACATCGTAGTTCCCCAAGTCTATAGATAGTATAGCTTATTCTCCTTCAGTTTTTAGTACGTTTAGCACTCCAATAGGCAACATTTCATGCTATTTTTGATGGTTTGATTAAAATGAAAGCACCAGCCAGTTGTTTAGCATTGTGAATTAAATTTGTTGGAATGACAACCAGTTCACCAACTTTAGTCTTCTTGCATAGTTAAAACAATATGTCAATGAATGTACTTCAGTATTTTTAATTGATGACATGTGATATATCTCCCTGAGTTGGAATTTATGAACCTTCAGTTTGTTGTATGTTTGCTTAAATAGCGTGGTACATAAGTAGTATATTTTCTATTCCCATTCGAGCGCAGTTAAATTCACATATGTTTTTCAGCTACCTGCTTTATGGAATAAGGGGAAGGATACCATGAGAGTAAGTCAGTGAATTTCTTTTTGCTGAATGCCTCTGGTATTGTATGTTAAATTTTAGTTGTGTTTTCGTGACTCACAGTGCGTAAGTCCTACGTTAATGCTGGCCTGAATGTTGATCTGATATAGAACTGTTCTAAAGCGGTCAGTGGTGATAACATTTAAATATACATACAGGTTTTTGATGGGTTGGGTGTGTATGAAAGGAGGAACACTAAGTTGGGTTCAGATGGGTTCTGGACATGTATGTTTTTCTAGAATTAAGATAGAACAAGTACTGTTACTGGTGCTGTGAACCACTAAACAAGGAACGGTTGCGATGATGGTTCTTAGATCCGTTTCTTGTCGGACCATGAGCATAGAGAGCACTCGATGGACTAAGTGAATAAGTAGTAAAATAGCATGATCAAGTATGGCATGGAGCATCAAAGAAACAAGTGATGCAAATTTAAGGAAATACTTAAAAGATATAGAAATAAAAAGTGTAGAATCTCTATTGCAACCGGCACTTCTGGGAAATGATGGCATATAAATTATCTTTAGTTGATTGCTAATGAATTGCAGTTACCTCCTAAAACGTGGACTACTCTTTAGACCTTTAGGGCCAATATGAATAATCCGAAAAATTCATGTCCAAACAACATCAAAGAAAATAAAGGAAGCCTTATTTCCAACATTTGTGCCAAAGAACTGACGTAGTTTACTTAAATCTAGTGTAGTATAGATATTGGAACTTGAAAAGTAATCATGTGAATTCCCAGTTAGATTCATCATTGCTCTCAAATTTCTGAACTAAATGGATTAGGTGCCAATTCTAAAACATTCGAGTAATTCAAAAAGTAGTAGAGGTCCCTATGAAAGATTAAAAGATCAATCATTGCACTAGAAGTTTATGCAGAAGCTTTATGCTGTTTCTGTGATGGCTACATGGAGTAGTCTGCCATTTACATTTCTTGGTAGAGGCATCCTCTAGCACCATGATTCAGCATGAAGGTTGTGTGTGTGTAAATATAATTCTACTTATGTACAATCTGTATGTAAAGAGTCTTTACTGTGACTGTTCAAACACAAACACTTAATCAATTGATATCCAACACATTTATCAACCGAATTTTCCTCCGTAGCTCAACGCAAAATTCACCACCTAGGTTGGGGAGATTGACAACTGACACCGCACTAGAATTTTAGCATTTCAATGATCGAGAAAACTGTTAAATTTACCTTTCTAATCATTGATTGTCCTGGAGTGTATTTCTGACATTATCCAACTCTTGCCTCAACAATTTCTACTACTACTACTACTCATCACTGATCTATCTACACACTCTTTACTCTGCTCCCTTTCCTGCATAACAAGAAGAGCCTACAAACTTGGCTATGGGACTATTGGAAACAATACGTTTGATGCCACTGCATGCTTCCACCGATTGTGTATTCTTTGGGTTTGAATTTCTAATAAAATCCCACTCTGACAAATGAATTAATTATTGAAATGGGTTAAGTGAGCGTGATGACGAGCTTAAGTTGGTAAGAACCTTAAGCATTTGCACGAGGCAACAATCAGAAAGCTTGTGATATGAAATAAAAACATGTCATTACTCAATAAACCATGTGTTGTACTGTTGTATTCTCAAAAGAGCAACACATCGTCCAACTGTTCAATGTGGAATTAATATAGATGTTTGTTCACTGGGCCTGGATATTCTGCTCATAATTATAAGAGTGATCATTCAAAACTATGTAGCGTATGGGAAATTGGGGATGGACCCATAACATTGTGAATGACCTATATGTACATTTTTAGTTGAAAACTGCAGAAAGGATGGAATAAGTCATATATAAAGTGCCTGTTTGATTTTGGTAGAAAAATGGTGTTTTGAATAGTGATTTTTAGAGAATGTATGGTTAAAAAGTAGGGAAAAGTGTTTAGTACACGTGTAGAATATTTTATTGTGTGAATGTGTGGTTGAAAATGATTCTGTAGCAAACCATAAAATAACTTAAAGAGTGTCAAACTGACACAAAGTCTGATAAAACATCTAGCAGAGAACATACCATAATTTGTGTATGTATTTCGCGTACTGCAACTTTGGCTTATTTTCTAGGTAGCATTTATCCCGTGCTATGTTCTTTCTCTGTTTTCTTTTTGTTGGTCAATTTTGGCTAGTATTTCAAGATCAGTGATCACATTTAGATACCCACCTCCAAATTATTTGGAGGATTAGGCATACTGTCTGTTCAGGTTTAAGCCAATCCATGTAATGGGTCAAAAAAATAATTTTTCTCTTTTTCTTGATCTGCTCTTCAAGACCATCATTAAACAGGGATATTTTGTTTAATTGAATTCTTACAGAAATTAGTGCGTGGGGAAAACTTTTCCTCCTCCTTTCTGCTTTATGAGACAAGGCAAGATATAAGTTCTAAAAATACAAAAGATAAAGCAAGATTACAGGAAAAAAATTATCAAGAGCATGACCTTTACTTAATCTCCTTTCAAGACTTCCTGAATAGAAAATTAGATCAGCTCAATGAAATGTGCTGAAAATGATTTTCACAAAATTAATTTGACCAAGCCACGAAACATATGTTTCTCTGCATATATCAGATTAAAAGGAATCCATTTCTACTTAAGAAATCTATTTCCTGCATTTGAACTTCCTAAAGGGGCATTGCTGTTGAAAGATTCTCTTCTATTACAGCATTTAGCAATGAGTTGCATCCTTCGATGCATATTTAGAAGTTAATCTATGGGTGCCACTGATAATTTGTTTGAAACATTTGTCACTTCAGTCATACTCTCCAGCTCACTACCAGCCATAATGAAATTAAGGAAGAAAGACCTAACATAATTAAATCTTAAAAAAATAAATAAGATGTAAGTTTGGAAACCATTTGGAAACAGGAGTCACATTGAAAGCAAAAGTAACTCTAAATGACACTAACACCAAACTAAGCCCAATTTCCAATATATTTGGGTTGGCTAAAACAAAAGTAACTATATAGGGACGAAAGGAACTTCTAAGATATGAGTGTTATTTGAATGGTAACTTGTGTAAGGTGCCATGACGATTTATTGCTATCTCTTTTGCATGGAACAGCAGTTCATTTGATCTTGCCTGTGTGTTTGGAAGCTTGTTGATATATTTCCTGCTTGCTTGTGGAGGAAGAGGCGATCCTCTTTCCATTATGGAGTTGAAACTGATTTGTGTTGATTTAGCATTTCATTCAGTCCAAAGATAGAAAATGCATTCCTGAGAAGTTAACTCATAAATGAGATGCCCTCATGCAGCTAAGCTAACTATAGTTGTATTAATCAACTTGAGTATATAGTCACATTTGTCTGTACACACATCTGTATCGGTTTCTAGTTTTCTGACTTTTTTCTATTATTCTTGCATTAATGTGAATACTTCAGCGTACACATGCTGAGAGGGAAATGGGAGTTGAGATCTGCTGTCTAATTTTTAATGTCTACCTAGTTAATTATTGACACGTAATTTTAAATTAACGTGTCATCAATTTGGTGGGTTAATGGTGAAATTAATGAGGGTAAATTTGAGATTACATGTTAATTTAAAAATGATGTGTCAATAATTAATTGAATGGACAGCAAATTGGACAGCATATCTCAACTCGGGAATTGGTAGTGGTACCTTGTATAAACATAAAGGTGCGGAAGATAGGGAGAAAGTGATAAAAATAAGAATTCTTGACTGATATGATTTCATATACTGATGCATCTTTTCTTCATTGTCTCTTGAATCTTCCAAGTAGTTTGCAATCATGTTTGCTTGGAAATTTACTTGCATGGTTATTTATGGTGTATCCATTAGATTTTTATTGAAGTTCAGTTCTCTATTTAATTGAAATTCCTATACAAGTTTACTTTTCTTCAAGGGAATTCATCTTAACTATGATTTATACTTTTTCGTCTTCTAAAGTCATGTGCTACTTCAGTTGTGATTCAAATGTTGCTATTTCAATCAGTAAATTGTAATTTATAGTTTGAGGAGAATGTGCTGATATTCTCATGGTCTTAGGAAAATCATAAAGAGAAGAAGCTCAAAAAGGAGAAGAAGGACAAGGAAAGAAGAGAAGGTAAAGAGAAAAGGGCAAAAGAAAGAAGTGATGAAAAACACAGGGAAAAGAAAGATCGAAAAGAAAAACACAAGGACAAGAAGGGAAAACACAGGGACAAGAAGAAGGAGAAGGACAGGGAAAAAGACAAAGAGAAGAACAGCATCTCTGATGAGTCAAATGTTGCTGGGAAGTTTGAGGAAAATAGTGAGGAGATGCTTCATTCAAAAGGACATGGCAAAATTAAAAGCATTTTCACAGATGAGGCGAAACATGCTACACATATTGTGGATCAAAATGGAGGGAAGCTTATTCAAAGTAGCCTTCTTCAGGGAACAGAGGAATCAAACTTTGTTCAGGAGCTGGACAGGAGAATCAGAGATGATGAGAAGGGTGCAGAGAGCCAGTTGCTTAACAGAATATCAGGTTTGGGCAAAAGGGATCAAGAGGCAGCTGCAAGAGCTGGTACCAGGAGTTCTTCAGGAATATTGGCGGTGGACAAGGGAAAGAACAAGGATCAGAGAGTTGACAGTAGAAAAATTGACACACAGAGTTTCAGGGAAGAGTTTAGTGCAAACGTTATGGTCCAGAACAATGCTGGAACTGCCAAAAGTCAAGTTGAAGTAATGCCCAAACCAATTGAGGAACACGATAGCAGGTTGGAAGGTAGAGAGCTATCAAAGGAAAAAAGAAACAACAATCAGGGAGACAAACACAAGGGAAAAGATAGAGATAAAAAAGTCTATGGGAAGGACAAAGACAAGAAAAAGGAGAAGAAAGGGGAGACGAGGGCGAAGGGAATATTTGAAAATAAGAAAAGAGAGCAGGATAAATCCAATTATGTAGGCAGGAACGATCTTGTGGGTGTTACTAGCTATGCTAGTACATGTCTATTGACGGACATTAACAGAAATTCTGTCAATGAGGGAAATATCAGGAAAATAAAAGATGCGAGTACCAATGGTTTTCTTCATGGTAAGTCTTCTCGTACAATGGAACATTATAATAAAATTCCAACTATTTCAAAAGTTTGTGTTTTAGTTTCTATCGTGGCTAAGAGAATCAGGAAAGCTTATAAGGCACTGCCTGACATTTTTATGCATCTTTAGGATGCTCGCATCAGGTCTCTTGTGATTTTATCGGACTTTCTGTTAAAATTTGATATCATAGTGAATTTTCATAAGCTTGTTCAACTGCAGTTAACCTTCTCTATAGGCTGGCTGATTAGTGTTGCTTATTTTACAGTGAGCGAAGTCAGGCCGAATAAATTGCAGAAAATCACCCACCAGTTGACAGAGAACGGAAGAAAAATTGAAGCTTGCCAAAATCCCAATGTGTCTGCTTCCTATAAACAGTTGTCTCCTTTTAATGTTCGCTTGGATAACAAGGACGGGAGGGTGACTGGTACTCTCGAAGCCGGGAAACTGTGTCCATCTAAACCTAAGCCTTCAACTGCTACTACGACTATTAATCAATTTGCTGAAACATCAAAAAAATCTGTCCGTCCAGATTCCAAGTTTTCGAATGAAGCCCTTGGGATACCCAAGATGGAGAATCTAATTGCTGAAGCTTCAAGGAGGCCTCCCCATCCAGATTCCAAGTATCTTAGTGAGATTCTCACAGTACCAAAGATGGAGGAGTTGCAAACTGATGAACAGGAGTGGTTGTTTTACAAGAAAGATCCTCCATCAAATAAGCCCAAGGTGGGGTTTTGGGGGGTCAGGGAAGACTTAAGTGTATGGTCTGAAGCTATGTATATAGAACCAGCTGATGTTTATGCTCTGCCATATGTCATCCCTTATTGATTGATGTTGTTAATTTAGTACGCAGTGAACCCAACAAGCATCGTTGATTATGCCATGGCACCAGGCTGCTGAGATGGATTGGTGTACTTACAGGATTATTGACTTATTGCACCCTCCCATTGCTCTGGTTGCATACACAATTCTTTGCCCTGGTTCTGAATTTTTTCAGTCAATCAGAATCCATTGCATGATTGTTTCTTTGTTTGGCTCGTCTTCCAAGGTCCATGATATCGTCCTATTTGATTTATATCGGAAACTTCAACAAGGTCCTATACGAAATTGAGAAGTGTCCCGTGGGAAGATGCATAAGCGCCTGCAATTTATTTCATTGCTTTAAGCTGGTACACTTCCCTTTCTAATTAGTGTACAAGTAGCTTTCATAGAACTATTTACATGAAATGTAAGATAGAAGGGAAAGAAAGGGGTAGTTCAATTCATTTCATTAACTTCTAATGTAATCCTTGTCTATAATCCTAGTTTCCAGTTTCCCTGACATTGTTCTATTGGCATTGATGGTTGTTGCTGGTTACATATATTTGGTTAAAATGAAGCTTAAAACTTACTCCCTATACTTTTCCATACGACTATAGCATGTTCACTCAGGAGGATTGGATAGCATCAATTTGGTTGGGGTATTGGTGCTAATTAGGCAACCTTTTTCTGTTTAGCATGTCCGGTCATCCCCGATTTCCGCTATCGTAAGTACTATGCAGGGCTTCTTTTTCAGTATCTAAGCAATTAGAATCAAATCTCAAACCTTAATTGGAGACCCTCTCAGTACAATTAGACTTTTAGGGTCGTCTTTTAATGGTAAGTGAAATTATTTTTATGTCCAATTACTCAGTCATTATTTGAGGAACATGTAGGCTGGTGGTGGTGGGATTTTGAGTCCAACCAAATTACATGCTAGAGGCCATGAATCGTAGTCTTAGGCCCATAATAAATAAAACTTAAATTTATCTTGGTTTCACGTATCTACCCATGACCAGTTTACACTTGGTGGTGCATTTAAGACTGTTTTCAGTTTATGGGTTAAACCTCAGGCCACTATTTTGCACCAGTTAGTGTACGGAATAAAGTGCTACACGTACGGAATAAAGTGCTATCAGATCATTTACATATACAGTGGCAGTTTTTCATTTGACGAAGACAAAAAGGAAGGACAAAAAAAGTAACCAATCAAGTGTTGCCACAACACCACCTGTAAAACATCTGGCACGATTTCCTATGTACATATATCTTTTTCCATTTTTGAATATGCAATGGATTTTGCTGGGTGTGTGGCCCTGTAATTCACAGGGTGTAAACTGTCTATGGATTGGACACTTACGACCATGGCAACTACCTTCTGCCCAAATAAGTTGCCAAACCTTATGTGCAACATAAAGAACTTCTTAATCTTGTGCTACATGTACATTAAGATTTACATAATATCACGTGATACTGTACAATTTGTTAGTTCAAAATATAATCAATTTTTTCATCCAATATTTTCCCCAAATATCATATTATGTAATGCATTATATATATTTTTTTATATACGAGTAGCAAAATCCGAACTTTTGTTGCTAGTTTTGAGTCAATGATACTTTGTATCGAGCTTGATTCTGATTTATTCTTCGTCCATAGGCATTCTGATGAAATGAAGTTGTCCCGAGTGTTAAATGCTTATCAAGTTATCCAAAGAGTAAGAGGACTTCTATTTAGCCCCCCTGTTTGATGACTATTATTTAGAAAAAAAAATTGATGTTTTGAATATTAATTTTTTGAAGAATATATGGTTAAAAAGTAATGAAAAGTTTTGAATTTAAGTGCAAAATATATTATTATATAAATATGTTGTTGAAAATGAGTGAGAGGATTAATAAATTTTATTTTTAAAGGGAGACAAATAAGGCTTAGCGTCCTAAAATGTTAAAAATGATGTGAGCCGCCCCTCAAGGCATAGCTCAGTGGTGCAAAGTACAGGAGTGATGTAGTCTCTGTTGAGCTGGCAGTCGCAGTGTGAGAGTTCGATTCCTGCCTCTTACAAGGTATGAAATTGAACTCTTTGTGGATATCAGTATGACATCTCTTGTACCCTGACCTGTTGAGGTATATCCCGCGATTTACTTCCTCCACAATGCTCTAGAGACAGGGCGGTGGAGGACCCTCCAAGTTGTGGTTCAACTTTTTTTTTTTTTAATGATGTGAGTCGGACCAAAGCTGCAACAGCCTATGTTAACCAAGTTTGTTCAGCTGCCCAATAAATTTTATAATACTGATTAAATCTTATTCTCGTACAGCCTTGAACAAAAGAGTAACAACTTGCAGTATCTGGTCGGACCAATTGCAAGGCTTTCAAGCATGTCGTATTAAATGCTGTCGTAATTGCATAGCTACTCACAATTCCCAATTATCGCTCCATTTATGACTTACCAACTGTGTCAAGTTATTTTTTTTTAAAATTGAAAATAAAAATAAAAACGGTGCCTGATTACAGCGACTCCCCTAACCCTGTTTTCTTTCCTTCATCGATCCCACCATGCTCTCATAAGTGAGCTGGACGTGTTAAATAAGAAAAATAAGTTAAAATTTTGTTCCACCTTATTAAATACTGCAATATTGAACATATTATGCAGCTTGGACAGGTGGACTCACTGCCATTACTAGCAGTAGCATTTAGCTCACTACCTCTTCCACATTAATGGAGGTCTATCCTTTGAAATTCAGACTCAAATACGTGTTGATTTTTAACTCGTCAAACATTAAAGTATTATTGAAATTTAGCCCATATTTGGTATAGATTAAACTCTACTAAAGTCTGAAGTCAAAGTCAACAATTAATTTTAACTACAAATTTCATAGGACATATAACTTTTCAACTGTATACTTCATCAATTTTTTTGAAAATTTACTTAAAAATCTAATTTTAATCTACACGAAACAATGGGCTTATTCTCTTTAGTAATTATATATTATTTCATTATACAATAAATATTGAAGTCTTAATAATTGATTGGCAACCTTGAACTTTCTCCGCGGTCACTTTATCCTTCCTAAATAGTGTGTGTGGATATGCGTTCAAAACAATAACTAATAAATAAATTCGACTTTTCTGCAAAAGTTGAACTTTAAATGAAATTGTTAACATGACACTAAGACGGTAAAATACTTGTAATTTTATTTCTTAACTCATTTATAAATATTGTGCATATATTAGATCTTTAATCATAAAATGAATCCGCACAAGATAAGGCAGACACGCAGAGACTCAGGATAGAGACGGGATCAAAAGTTAGGTAAAATTCTCATCTTCATCAATGCCTCGAGGCAGAACAAGATTCATGGAAACGCTACTCTGTTCTGAGAAGAGTAAAGCGAGGGATAGGATACATGAATAGGTAATGCTATTCGTAGTGAAGATTATCGGTAGTCTTTATATATGACGGTTTGTAATTTGATGCACAGGTCAATAAGAAAATTATCACATTAATACACCAAATCTCAAACCACCGCGTATATGCCTCGTAAGGAGACTACCGATAGTTTCCACGGCAAATAGCATTATAGGTTTAAGCCTTTATTCACTTCGAGGAGCTAGGAAGCATTTATTCACCCTACACCTACACCTACCCCTATCTTTCCCCATACCCCATCACCCTAATTCCAGTTCGGCTTTCTAATAAGTATAGAATGAAGTGTTCCAAGCCTTGGCATTTTATCTTTCCTTAACTAGCATAACACCTCTCTCTCTCAAAACAAAACCCTAATATCATCACAAACAATGGTATCTTCCATGGCAGGAGGGTTGATCTATGACATAAAACTATCCTCGGTCGGGCCGGGAAACGTTACCGAGCCAAACACGGTTCATGAGCCAAGTGACATGGACTTGGCAATGAAGCTTCACTACCTTAAAGGAATCTACTACTTTGGCAAGCAGGCATTTGAGGGCCTTACCACAATCAACATAAAGGAGCCATTGTTCATATTGCTAGACCAGTTCCCAGATATCTGTGGACGGTTTCGTCGAACCGAGTCGGGCCGGCCTTACATCAAATGCAATGACTGTGGTGTGAGATTCACTGAAGCAAAGTGTGAGAAAACAATGGATGAATGGTTGGATATGACCAAGGAGAATGCCTCCCTTGAGAAGTATCTGACTCCAAATCAGATCATTGGTCCTGAATTAGCATTTTCTCCCACTTTTCTCTTACAGGTACGTGTCGACGAGATTTTAACTTCATTTTCTTTTAAAAAGAATGTTTCGCACATTGAATTGGACAAAAATGAATGTAGCTAAACTGACCTGCGCATACTAAACATACTATTATGTACCTAGGGGTGGGCATCGAGTTCAGTTCGACTCCTGCTGTCTATAGGTAGCTCATCCCTTGAAATTGGTCAGTTTTGATAAAAACTGGACACCTAAGTATCGATAACCAAACAGTCTCATGTACAACAATCGAACCGAATCGCACCAAACTTGACCGGTTCAAGTTCGGTCCAGTTGGGTCTTCTCGTACTTCAAAAAAAATTGTACATTCTAAGATGTTATGTAATTTTTTTGGTTTCAATTTTGTGCTTTATTTGGAGGGACAAATGTGTTGATTATTATGAATATTGAAACAAGTTAGAACTGAGTTTTGGATCAGGATCGTTCAATTCTCGATTGCAAGAACCAGATCCAATTAAATTTTAGTGGAATCGAACTAGGCCAGCAGTTAGTTCAGGTTTTGATTTGGTTCATGTTGTTTCGGATAAAAATGTCTACCCTTATATGCATATTTTAGTTTTTGAAAAATGATCTATTAAGCATTTGTGCTTAACTTATGCTAACCACCAATGATATAGCATACCAATTTATTGGTGAATAAATTAATAGTAGCTCCCAATAATTAAACGATTCAGCAATGAATTTTATTTTTACTCACAAATTTTATCAATTTTTCAACAAAATATTTCATCATCTCAAAATCTATTATTATCCAAACCAAACAAGGTCTAAATGATTTGTCGAGCAATCATAAACTTCTCGTAAAGTGCCACAGTTTACGGAATTTTCAATTGTCTTCATTAGTTTTTTTTATAAATGTTGAAATTTGAATACACGATATATAAAAGATAAGACATCAGTGTATTTTCTTATTTCTTGTACAAATTTCTAAGTTTTGTACTAGGTGAAATTTGATCAATTCGAGTATGGACATAGACCTTATTAGTTGGCAACCTTATTTTCAGATTATTTCTTTCTTGTCTTTTCTTTTGATGGGAAAAAAAAGGTAATTTGTACATCATTAATTTTTAAATTGTGGTTTGTATACAGTTCACTAAATTCAAATGTGGAGGAATGTCTGTGGGCCTAAGCTGGGCCCATGTTCTTGGAGATGTATTCTTAGCAGCAGAATTCTTAAACCTGTTGGGACAGGTAGTGGCAGGTAATAAGCCCAACAGGCCCATTAAACTGGGTCAGTTGAAAACAAAGTCCACCAATTCTGAAAGCCCACTAAAGGTTATGGAAGATCCACTTTCCATCAAACGGGTCGGCCCGGTTGGAGACAATTGGATAACCGCCAATAACTGTAAAATGGAGGCATTTGCATTCATTGTTAATGCCACACAATCGAGCCATTTGCAGTCAAAAATACTTAGCAATGGCACTAATTTTTCTCCATTTGAGGCTCTGTCTGCTGTAATTTGGCAATGCATAGCGAAAATTCGAGGCGAATCGGAACCAAAAGTTGTGACAATATGCAAAAAGAGTGAACAAAACAAGGCAGATGGGAATAATCAACTTATAAGTGTTGTTAAAGCTGATTATCCCATTGTGGAAGCCAAACCTAGTGAGCTAGCAGCACTGATAAAAAATGCAGCATTCGATGAAGGCGAAAAGATCGAAAATGCAATCAAGAAAGACAACGGAGTCTTTGATTTCATATTTTATGGTGCGAATCTAACTTTCGTGAATCTTGAAGAAGCGAAGTTTTACGAATTTGATTACCGTGGAGAAAAGCCAAGTCACGTTAGTTATCGAGTCGATGGTGTTGGTGATGAAGGGGTTGTTTTGGTGCTCCCAGGGCCGCCGGAGAATGGAGGGAGGGCTGTTATGGCAATTTTGTCTGATAAGGAGGTGATTGAGCTTAAATCAGAGCTGAAAAGAGGGTGGTTTACGGACTGAACAAAATTTCTTGCCAAGTATTTCTAATTAATCTATCAGCTTTTGAATGTAGGGATGATCTTATATGTGGTTTTACATTCAGTTTCATTTTCTATGAATCCAATCCTTTTTTTTTTTTTTTTCATTTTTCCCCTAGAATTTCCTTAAAGCAAAGCTGAAAAGCAGAGCAAAAATTGAATCGTGAAATGCCAAAAGAAAACAAACACACCATTCACAACAACTGATGTTATAAAAATCATATCTGACCCACAGTTTTGGTCACATCATATGTTACCTTTATTTGACCCAAAATCCTTAACTAGATTGGATTTGATTCCTTTGATAATTTACAAAACCAAATGTTTCTAGTCAGCCTTGACAAGTTGGCTATTAATGTTCTTTGGATCGTATGTTTTCCATGGATTCACCCTTGATAATTAAAAGCCTCACAAGATTATTCTGTATTGACAGCATCACCTTCGGTCTGTCATCCGACTTGGATTTGAATTCGCAACTTGGAACTAATTATTGACTTTATATCTGTACGATATGAACAAATGCGCATGTATATGTTATAGAATGTGGTGCTTTCTGGTTTTGGTTCTATTCAGATCACCATAGCAAACTTTTGTTAGTCGATGATCATGGAGTCTTATACCGTATGCTCATGAGTATATATTTGTCTTACCCGACCCTAATGCTCACTATAATCGCATTATAGTTTAAAGATCAAATTCGAACTTTAATTTTAACCACACATTTTGTGGGAATCAATTTCAGGACTTATAAAGGAGCACTAAATCTCTAATAAAAATCAAGAAAAAAAGTACTTATACATACTTCTTCTTTTCAGCTCTGATAGTTGCGATCGACTATTCCATTCACTTTCTCTTCCATTTGCTGTTTGCACAAAAGGAGCCCTACTAAGATACACAGCGACAACAATCCAAAGAAATGCAAACTCATAAGCTAATTACAGGTATAAGTTCCCAAAAATTTGTTGAATCCCTTTATTCTCCATTCAGTCTTAACCTTTTGGTTCTCAATTGTGTCAAGCCGAAATAGGGAGAGAGTACATGACTAATAATCCAATCACAATCCTAATGTCTTGCACATAAAATTTTTACAAAGAAACCACAAAGTACTATAGGTAAAATAAAATAAAAAATAAGAGGCTAACTTCGTTGAAATTGTTACTCTCACGGGCAGAAAATGCAAGGTGGAGTCCCTTAGCCATGTGGCTACCATACAAGGCCCTCCTCCTAGGACCGACAGCGTTTCATAGGCTTGCTGGACCCATCGACCCTGCGGTTAAATCATTGATCCACGGATTGAACCATATGCCCGATGACCCAATGATTTGTGATTGAAAAGTTGTGGTTCCCATAAGATGTGTGGTTAAAATTAAGGATTGATTTTGATTTGAAATTTTAATTTACACCAAATATGGGCTCAATGTACAATTTTTTCATGGACGATATGCGAAAACTGGAAGTATGTTTATCAATTTTGAGAAGATATGATTTTGAATCTTTGATGGTTGGAGACTCAGTGTAATGTGACTTATAATCCAGTAATTAACTAACGTTGTCATATATTCTTTTAAAGAAGGACCTCAATTATTGGAATTGATCTCTATCCCCAATGAGTGGAATAAAAACAATCAAGTTTGTCATTAGAAAAAAATTGTTTCTACATCATCTTTTAAAATTATTATTATCATAAGTAAGTTGATCATGAATAGAAATGTAAAGTTGAATCGGAATTAGGTGGCACATATTTACTGACAAAGTGAGAGTAAATCTCTATATATCATGTGAAGAAAGATACACAAGATTGACACAACATATAACAGTCCGAATATACACCCTTGTGGGTAACTTATGGAACCCATATCTCATGTGGCAAGGTAGCTGGCAATTGGAGGGACCCATTATATGTGGAGTTTGAATGAGACATACCAGCCCTTGTACTGTTCCTGACATGCACATTAATTGTGCCTGCAAAGTCGACACATGAGAGGCCTTTTAGTCCATTTTCATTACCGAAAAATTTTGGTCTAAGTGTTCTCAAAAATTGGCCCCGAATATTGAATAATTAATTTCACGTTATTTTCTTTAACTTCACGTTATTTTCTCAAAAATTGGCCGTGGATATTGATTAATTAATTTCATGTTATTTTTTTTAACTTCACGTCATTTTGTGAGATTGGTCAATTATTTTTTTCCCAAGTCAAGTCAAATCATCAAAATGATATAACATTTTGCTTAATTTTAATCACTCAATGCGTAAGGAATTAAGAAGAAGAAGAAGAAGACTTGCGAAGTCGACGGATAATTTAGAAGAGATTATAATATTTTTAGGATGTATAACTAAAAAATATGTAAAAGTAATGGATCTCATGAAATTGATGATTGAGATTGATTTTGACGCGTGAATCATGCCTAACCATAAAATTCAATATCCATTGATTTTTTGTGCCACTTTGTTTTATCATGTTTCTATGTGTATTATTTTTGTTTTGCTTAAGGATGAAACTATTACAGCAAAACTCTCAACATGGCTACTTTATAAACACATCTCTAGCCCACAATAAATTTTTAGTGCTAAAACGCCATTCAATTCGACTGAGTGTCTTGCAATGCTAATACAAAAAATACATAAATCAACAACACCATATATGGAATACAAAAAAACCACTACAACCATAGGGATAGCTGCTAGAAATACTCGCGTGGGTTCCATTTCCTTCCGCGTCTCCAACATCTCATTGAGTCTCATCTAAGTCATTTTCGGGGATAGCAGAGGCCTCTGCACATTTGCACTAGATAAAATTAATTCATTAGAAGGTATATATAAAGCAACACAGCCAAATGTGCACCAAATATGAGTTATTGAATTACCTAACCTGTCTTCGATATGGACATGTCCTCTTATCATGTCCCAGCGTATGGCAAACCCTACACTGTCTGTTAGAGGTGGACATTGATTTTTCCTTCGACGACTTTATTCGTTTCCTGCACCCTTTGGCCCTTACAGCATTGGGATCACACACTAGCGGTGTCACAAACGAGTTCTGCTCAATCTCTTGTTCATGCTAATCGGGGATCCGTCATCAAATTCCTTTAATCGAATATGTAACCCCTCAAATTCATCCATAAGGAATGTAGTACAATCATCTGTTAGAGATGCGTGGTCCACTAACAATGAGGCCTTATGAGACAACATTCCATGTCGTGCCATAAGGGAACGATTGGTCCCTTCGTCAAGCGACAATCCAGTCGATGAATCAAACACATATCCACTTTTTGCATTTTTTGTTCATCGTCGCAAAATATACTTCTCTGAAAGCAATAACACTTGTTTTTTCTTCCAAAAGTAAAGCATGTGGCGGTAAGGGATGCCTTCAAATTCAAACATGCGACAAGAGCAAGCCACAAAATCAATAAAGGTATAGTAAGTTACCTCCCGCTGTCGATCAAATGTTTTTCCCATTTCAAAACTCTCTACACTGTACAATTTAACATCTGCCGAACTTGTTTTTTTCAAACAAATGTAGTGATTACTCTGTTGGACTTCCTTCTGAAACTCCAAAAAAAAAAAAAATTAGTGTACACTTGCACTAGTTGCTGCTCCATCATAGCATGCGCATTAAATCTGGACTACTCGCTGATGTCAACGTGGTTAGCATACAACTCTTCGTGTCATTGATTAACCAATGCTCGATTGAAACGTGTTAGAAACCCCATTAGGGTGCAATCTCTGTGTACATACTTCTTCAAAAATAGTGACCACTCTCTAATCTCTGGCTACTGGACATCCCTGCACTGAATATGTGCTTCACGTACTCCGGTATCCACTGACTACATATTCCATACATGGTACTCAACCATTCTTTACAATCCAGATTCGAAGTTTCCATTATTTCATTCCAGCGATGTTCGAACTCATCAGGTGACTCAGACTGTTTGATGATGTTGACCAACTAATTGTACTACTTATTATACAGCATGGAATTAATTTTCTCAGAAAATTTGTTCAGAGTCGAAGGTAAAATTATTAAGATAGCTTTTGAAATCATCGCATCTTGATCAGTAATAATCACCCTCAGTGGCATGTTGTTGGCATTGCATCAACAGACTTTGTTAACAACCAAACAAATGATTCAGTCGTTTCATCACTCAACAATCCACGTGCAAAAAGAATTGTCCGCCCGTGGTGATTTACACCAACAAACGGTGCCAGTATCATCCAGTATGTGTTCGTGTTATATGTGGTGTCGAAAACTACTGTATCACCCAAAAATGCGTATGATCGTCGTGATTCACAATCAGCCCAAAAACAGCGAACGAACTTGTGCTCTGAATCAACGTCAAAAGCGTAGTAGAAATTTGGGTATTTCTCCTTCTCAAATGCAAAGTGATCAATTAGTGCTTCTGCATCATGCCCCTTTTACTCTGCACGAATTTTAGCTTCGTAGTAGTACAAATCTCTTTGGATACAACCAACCGTTGACGAGCCACCTACATCTATCTTCATAAGGCGCATCTTTTGGCATGTCGGTATATTCGCTTCTGATAATTGCTGCGTTAGTGCCTTCTTGCTGGTTGAGATATTCCTACGTGACCGTAACAAGTGTACTCTGCTAGGAGTTGTGAGTCCATGATTATGTGTTTCTACAAACTTGTTCACTACCCAGGATTCTCCGGTCTGTTGCTTCAACACAACGAATCTTGCATTGCATCCAACGCGTGTGTGGCCATGATTTCTTTTCCCTGTTCGTGGTACGACATCCTTATATCTCAACTGATACGTTTCATTCATTTTTCCTTCTTTTGAACAGACAAACAACTTCTAGTAAATTTTTTTACTTCCTTTGTTTTTCTTACTATTTGCTTTCCGTGCACTAAAGCCGGCAGGCCGTGTATATGCATTGTAGAATTTGTAAGCATCCTCGTGTGATTCAAATACTTGCCCTATTTGGGGAATAAGATTAACATAAACTTGAGGCACAAACACATTATCGTCATCTGCTTCTAAATTCCATCCCTATTAAAATTGGTGAACAAAAATTCAATTAGCAAATATATTTGGTTAAAGGAATTAAATATGTACTAAATAAAAAATAATTACAGACATATTTCTATAAAATTAGATACATATTAAATAGAATATTTTAAAAAATATTCTAATAAATCTAAAACACTTTAATATATATATAAAAATTTCACAAAAAATAGGATTTACGTATACAAAACATTATTTACAACAATAAATTTACCCTAAATATTTTCTATTAGGTCTGCTACCAATAATATGATGGATATAAAATATTGTACGTACAAAATATAACAGAAGGAGGAATTAAATACCTTCGTTTTGGTGTTTCGTTTCTAATAGTGGCGGGAGGAAATCCGTTGTCCAATTTTCGCCTCGGCACAAGTATTGCTTGTGGCATATTCTAAACAAATTTTCTGAGAAAATTAATGCCATGCTGTATAACGAGCAGTACCATCAGTTGGTCAACATCATCAAACAGTTTGAGTCACCTGATGAGGTCGAACATCGCTGGAATGAAATAATGGAAACTTCGAATCTGGATTGTAAAGAGTGGCTGAGTACCATGTATGGAATACGTAGTCGGTGGGTACCGGCGTACGTGAAGCACATATTCAGTGCAGGGATGTCCAGTAGCCAGAGATCAGAGAGTGGTCACTCATTTCTGAAGAAGTATGTATACAGAGATTGCACCCTAATGGGGTTTCTGACACGTTTCAATCGAGTGCTGGTTCATCAACGACACGAAGAGTTGTATGCTAACCACGTTGACATCAGTGAGCAACCCAAATTTAATGCGCATGCTATGATGGAGCAGCAAATAGTGCAAGTGTAGACTAAA
Organism: Fraxinus cuspidata; assembly: GCA_903798385.1. Taxonomy (NCBI): domain Eukaryota; kingdom Viridiplantae; phylum Streptophyta; class Magnoliopsida; order Lamiales; family Oleaceae; genus Fraxinus; species Fraxinus cuspidata. The sequence goes on along the minus strand of CAIGRP010108650.1, from coordinate 7,879 downwards.
ATTTTTTTTTTTTTGGAGTTTCAGAATGAAGTCCAACAGAGTAGTCACTACATTTGTTTGAAAAAAAAGTTCGGCAGATGTTGAAGTGTACAGTGTAGAGAGTTTTGAAATGGGAAAAACATTTGATCGACGCGGGAGGTTACTTACTATACCCTTACTGATTTTGTAGCTTACTCTTGTCACATGTTTGAATTTGAAGGCATCCCTTGCCGCCACATGCTTTAATTTTGGAAGAAAAAACAAGTGTTATTGCTTTCAGAGAAGTATATTCTGCGACGATGGACAAAAAATGAAAAAAGTGGACATGTGTTTGATTCATCGACTGGATTGTCACTTGACGAAGGGACCAATCGTTCCCTTATGGCACGACATGGAATGTTGTCTCATAAGGCCTCATTGTTAGTGGACCACGCATCTCTAACAGATGACCGTACTACATTCCTTATGGATGAATTTGAGGGGTTACATATTTGATTAAGGAATTTGAGGACGAATCCCCGATTAGCATGAACAGGAGATTGAGCAGAACTCATTTGTGACACCGCTAGTGTGTGATCAAAATGCTGTAAGGGCCAACGGGTGCGAGAAACGAATAAAGTCGTCGAAGGAAAAATCAATGTCCACCTCTAACAGATAGTGTAGGGTTTGCCATATGCCAGGACATGATAAGAGGACATGTCCATATCGAAGACAGGACAGGTAATTCAATAACTCATATTTGGTGCACATCTGGTTGTGTTGCTTTATATATACCTTCGAACGAATTATTTTTATATAGTGCAAATGTGCCAGAGGCCTCTACTATCCCTGAAAATGATTTAGATGAGACTCAAGGAGACGTTGGAGACGCGGAAGGAGATGGAACCCACAGAGTATTGCTAGCAGCTATCCCTATGGTGGTAGTGGTTTTTTTTGAATACCAGATATACGTGTTGTTGATTTATGTATTTTTTGTATTAGCATTTCAAGGTACTCAGTTGAAATTGAATGGTGTTTTAGCACTAAAAATTTATTGTGGACTAGAGATGTGTTTATAAAGTAGTCATGTTGAGAGTTTTGCAGTAATAGTTTCATCTCTAAGAAAAACAAAAATAATACACATAGAAACATGATAAAAAGAAGGGGCACAAAAAATCAATGGATATTGAATTTTATGGCTAGGCATGATTCACACGTCATCAATCTCAATCATCAATTTCATGATATCCACTACTTTTACATATTTTTTAGTTATACATTCTAAAAATATTATAATCTCTTCTAAATTATCCGTCGACTTCGCAAGTCTTCTTCTTCTTCTTATTAATTCCTTACGCGTTGAGTGATTAAAATCAAGCAAAATGTTATATCATTTTGATGATTTGACTTGACTTGGGAAAAAAAATAATTGATCAATCTCAGAAAATAACGTGATGTTAAAAAAATAACATGAAATTAATTAATCAATATTCACGGCCAATTTTTGAGAAAATAACGTGAAATTAATTATTCAATATTCAGGGCCAATTTTTTAGAACACTTGAACCAAAATTTTTCGGAAATGGAAATGAACTAAAAGGCCTCTCATGTGTTGACTTTACAGGCACAATTAATGTGCATGTCAGGATCAGTACAAGGGCTAGTATGACTCATTTAAACTTCACAAATAATGGGTCCCTCTAATTGTCAGTTGTCTTGTCACAAGAGATATGGGTTCCATAAGGTACCCACAAGGGTGTACCGTATCCGGACTGTCACAATATATATAGTGGAAAGTTGCATCGGCTGTCTATGTGATATATTCAAACTGAAACAAGTTAATCTACAACCTTTTTTATTTGATAGGATTCATTTTAATCATGGTTTTTTTTTTTTTTATGTCAAGTTTCGAGTTTCTAGAGCAAAAAAGTTTAAACTATACCGCTCGTTGGTGATCAACTGTACGTTGTTGCTTTGTCAATATCTCCCAAATAAATATATAAAGTTTTGTAATTAATTAAGTTTAATCGACTTTGTAACTTTTAAGAACATCTCAAGAGTAGTCCATTCATGCCTATATAAGATTAGAGTCTTGACAATTGGAAGATGGAGCCTTGACATTCGAATTTGTTGGTCCCAAAACCACTTTGTGCAACCCCGTTTAAACAAAATTGTTTTCAAGACAGAAATCACAAAAATCAATAACCTAATTTAAAAGAGTACACTTGGAAACAAGTTTGTGTACCTATTTAATAAATCTGTAAATAAATCTATAAATAGTTATGTATATATAGAATTATACATAATTTTTCATACTTTTTAACCAAGCGTCCTTAAAAAAATCACTTTTCACAATATTTATTTCTAAAAATCTATGTAAAACATGTCTAAAATTATCGTTTTAAGGACTTCCAAGAATACCTAGACAATAATTTTTGCAACTCTACAAATTCTAAAAGACAATGATAATTTTGGTTGTAATGGCACATGGACATCTTCAGTTGGCTGCATTTTTTCTTGTATTAATTATGATCTCTTAATAATTATAGGATGGTTCAATGTTTGGATGATTTTGGCATGCTTCATGCACTTTTTATCAAAAATCATCAAAGGTATAGGAGAATCAATTGGTGGAAATGAACTTGTAAACATTATTTTTATGTTTGCTACATAACACCTACATAATACAGAACAATAACATTTTAATTTTTGTTTTTGGCGAATGACATTGAAGCTGTTGGAATTCTATTTAGAAGAGATTAAAATTGGTTATGTATAAAATCCTAAAAAATGTGAAAAGTGACTTTCGTGTCAATTTCGACCAAATATTCGGATTTGATCCGATGGTCAAATTATGAAACTAAATAGATTAATTTGTTCTACTCGTCGAGTAGATGATCGTGATATATTTAGAATCTCAAAATCAATTCCGAATGAATGAGAAATTGTGATTCAAAGTTGGAAGAAAAAACGAGGAATCCAGTCTTAATACTGCAGCTCGAGCGCAGGAGAGCGCCGACGAGCATTAAATTTTCTGCTTTTGGCGCTTGAGTGGCACACAGGCAGTAGGCGAATGATAGCAAGGGCTACGACCCTTGTTTATGGTTGTTGAGTTTTGGGACGTGTCTCTGTATCCTCCCTCATCTTCTATAAATTGGACCCTTTGGATGTCATTTAGGCATCCCAATTCATATTTTTGAGTTTTGCATCAAAACTTTCCGAAACTTTGTATTTAATGTCATTCTTTATAGAGAGAAAATTCGTTCAATTTTGTTGTTGACTTGTAGTTGGAAGTGCTTCTACTAAAGGAAGTAATCAATTTTATATTGAGAGACAATTGCCATTACTCCATTTGCATAGTTGTACGTCAAATTTGTCTTAAAGAAAGAGTGTTATCCCTTGCCTCGAATCATTTTCTTCTTATTTTGATTCTACCATTTTTTCTTCATTTGTGGTTTAACATCGTTTGTGTTGTTAAACTTGTGCCAATTATTATCCACATACAAAACAATATTTGTACTATATCCCCAACAATCATAGGATAAATTTTCGTTGCTTTGTTGGATCAAAACCCCTTCTCTTCATCTTTTGAAATAGGTATTTGTGCTTTCTTGAATTTTACTTGTGTTAAACTTCTGTTTACCAGAAATGAATACCGTTGAGACTACTTTGAGTCAAACAACAAATGATACAAACAATGTGGTTCCGCCTTAGGAAAAATATGCAAATATCAATTTTCCAAGATTAAATGATACATATCCATTTTGCATGAATGATCATATCCATTTTGCATGAATGATTTGGATTTGGGGAGTAATTGGGTGAGCTTGTACAAAGTTTCCAAGAATGACAAAATTGTCGGGACTCTATGCCCTAACTCTCTTTGGTCGAGGTTGCATCCGATTGTCTTAAGGCTGGAATATGCGGTGGTTTAATCAACCCTATTATTTTAGAATAATTTGTTTTTAACTTGGGATGTCACTTATTTATTAATGGTCGTAGCAAGATTGGATTTTTGGTAAAGTGATTCCAAGTATCATCGAGAGGCTCTCAAGAACTCGAAGGTTGCTATCAAGAACACTGAAAAAGCAGCGCATAACCGAAAACACATTTACTAATTTGCTTTAATAGTTTTGGTCTCCTACCAACGGTGAGCGGGATACAAACTTTCAATTGTTGATATGACACAAGAACTTTACTTACGGTTTTCTCAGTCTATTCCTTGTTTGCTCTAATATCTCATAATTCTCCGTTTTATTCACTTTCAATTGTCCACTTAAATATATGGTACATCCAAGAAACTAGAATCAAAAGAAGCCCACCAGCAGTTGCAGATTCAAAAATCACAAGAAGCCTATCAGCACATGCATATACCGGAGAATCAAGAAAAATGATACGAAAGTCTAAATTATAAAATATAAATATTAGAGATTTCACTATTCTTTTTCCATAAAGCAAATTAAATTAAGACGATTCAAAAATTATATCTTTTTCATGATTGCCGAAAGAGAAATTTAAAAGAACTTAAAAGTAACATTCACTAAAAAGTAAAATGCAGCCTTTTTGGAAAAAATCAGTCACAAAAGTGCTGGAAGATCGTAAAATATAGTAACATATAAACCATAATTGGCCTATAGAGGATGTGTCGAGGACTTCCAAAATTTGAACTAAAATGCAACTCTTTTAATGGATGAGACACTTGACACATTTCTGGCCGTTGGAAGATGTTCAGGATGTTTCTATTGTTTTAACCTAATCTTGGGTTGCAACTCTTCATTCTAAATATACACTCTGGATGGGTTTTGAGAGGGAAAACCCTTCGTTCTTAGGGTTCTTCATTTTCGGGTTTCTACTCTACTGGAAAACCTCATTCGAAGCACTAAATCTTTTAATCCTTATGTTATACTTGTGATGGGAGTGATGTATAGGGAAGAGTTTTGAGAGATCTTCCTTCGTGTGTATTTTCAGTCTAGGATTGAATGATTTTTGTTATTTCCAGCTGAAAAGAGTTTGAAAAGACAAGGGGCTGTTCTCTTTGTGTTTCAGTTTTGTGTTTTGAGTTTTGAATTCATTTTGTGTTTTGTGTGTTTATTTTGAGATTGTTGAAAATGTGTTCTTTTTGGCATTTTTAAAAATTGTTTTAAAAACACCCAAAATGCGTTTTCAAAAATTTGATTTGATTATAACTGAAAACACTCAAAACGACAAATTTGTCGTTTTGTGTTTTCTTTGTAAATTTTTAACTTGTTTTCAAAAACGCATTTTTGAAAATGGAAAAGAGAACATGTTCACTGTTTTGAAAAATCGAAAACAGAAAACGGTTTGAAAACGGTAAAGAGAACAGACCCTAAGTCTTTGATATACTTGATTTATTGTAATATTGAACAATTTTTGTTTCATAGTGCAATCGAGATTTAATCCATTTTATATGGATGCTCAACAAGGGATTTAGACGTTAGAAGTGATTAAAAAGTTGTGGGATTCATAAAATATGTTGTTAAAATTAAATGTTGACTTTCACTTAGATTAAAATATGAGCGCATACCCCTGCACTAGTCATTATAATTTACTGCTTTCAGCAATTGTAATTTCTAGCTTTCAAGCAATCAATGATCAAGTTGTTTCCAATATCTTTCAATTTCATGTTGCAAGTTTTCTACAAATTGTGATCAAATTTTACTTTCGTCCCGAAACGATCGAGAGTAGGCGGAAGGTAGTCTAGCGGAGCAGATTACTGCCGCACGGTGTCCCTTTCTGTGTCAAGAAAAAAAGCACCCCGTGAAAGTTGGATTTAACATAGAATTCTTGGCTGCTACCAAAGATTTCCACCCATATTGAAAAAAAACACCATTTCCAAGAAAATCCTCAAGAATATCTTTGAAGGGTTTGCCTTCCTTTTGGGAAGTTTTTTCTAAATGTATTCTACATTTTTAGGGCTTGCTGTAACAACGGCACGTCGGGGGTACTGAGATCGTCTGTGTGGGTGCATTGGAGAGGAGATCGATTGGTGTACCACAAAACTTTTTCTATACCCAAAAAAATAAGAAATTTTCACATATACTATTAGCATGTATCGAATGTAATCTAATGACTGGGGAAAGAGACAACAAGCAGAAGTAATCTTCTACCTACCATTTAAACAATCTCCATGACTCCACCTAGCTAGCTTGAAAAAGACTACATTACATTTGTAGAAGAATAATCAATCACAACGAAAGTTGGTCATGCACGTACGTAAAGAAATTAATAATTACGTGCAACGAAAATATCCATTGGCCTCCAACTCGAAAGAAATCCACTAGAAAAACTTAAAACACAATTCAATTCAAGATTACAAAATAAATAGCTAACACTATAACTTTCTCCGAAATAGAACTGGACTTAAAAGAATCACTACCTGATTCTTTTTCTTAGTCACGTTCGGAATGGAGCCTTGACCCTTAAGCCATTCCTGAATTTGTGCTCGATTGTGTCCTAGAACATAAACCACAATTTTACACCATCCACTCTTGTGACCCTTCAAACTACTTTAAAGCTCATACCAACGAACAAATTGGTATTGTCAAATATCAATAATTGAAAGCAAACGAGAAGCTATAATTTTTGCAATTAAAATTCCATTGAGGCCACAATTGATTTCGACACAAAACTTAGACAATTAAAGCAAGTATATATGAAGCTTCGTAGACATCCCTCAAAAACTAATTTTTACGTTGAAAAAATCGAAGGAGAAATATTACAATATAATTTGAACACTTTAGGATATGATGCAATTTCAAAAACTAGATTATTCCTCATGCATTATTATCTAAAATTATGACGCATTTAATCTTTTTATCTTGGCCAATCAAAATAAGATTTAAATTCCTTCATTTTTTAGATTGCATGCAAAATATAATTATTATTTATATGAATGAATTAATAATCCGTTAAGCACGCATCATTATCTACAATTAAAGGTGTTATTAAATGATATAATCATTTATGTCTCACAGGGCAGCTGATTTCTTGGCATTTGGCAAAGGAAGGAGCATTAGCTGCTACGGTTTGCTACAAGATGGGATGGGTGATAGTTTACCATTTACCCTTAGAGATATTTTATGTACAGATAAATGACAACTTCCATATCTTAGAGAACATTAATTCTTTTACGTTTTGGTCAAGTTGCTTTACCATTTTAGAATGTTTTAGTTTTTTTTTTTTTGACGTAGGAACCCGCAGCCGCTACTCGTGAGTGCGCACTGGGTAAACCTCGCTCCATGTGTAATAGCCCGCAAACTCCACAGGCGAGACAAACCGCACTAGGCAAGCCCTGTGCGACGGGCTCGACCGAGAAAGTGTTGGCAGAGGATTCGATCTCGCTCCATGTGTAATAGCCCGCAGACCACACAGGAGAGAGATAAACCGCACTAAGCAAGTCCGGTGCGACGGGCTCGACCGAGGAAGTGTTGGCAGGGGATTCGAACTCGTAACATTTGGTCTCCGCGTTCACCTGCTCCACCAACTCGGCCACCCCTGAAGGGGTATGTTTTAGTTTTGATTCTTAGATTTGGTCGTTTGATTATTTGTAACCACGGTATTTTTCCAGCACAAACGAGGGATTATCAATAAAATATCGGAGGCGCCACCCTCCTTCATTAAAAAAAAAAAAAAAAACAGTTTCTCAAATTCTAAATTAAATGTGCTTTTCAATTTTTTTGTTTTGAAAAACAGTTTTTCAGAATGACAAAACAAACGTAATTTCAAAATCTTAAAATAGATCCTCAAAACGAAAAAACAAAAAAAAAATTGAAAATGAACTCAAAACTGAAAATTAAAATACAAACATATATAAGAATTACATGTTGAGCAGACCGAAACATAATTTTCTGCGAGCCTATTTGCACAATTAATTATCCCAGCGCATTGACTTGTGCAAAAA